>CP139509.1:153036451-153095796 GCA_021014915.2 Artemisia tridentata subsp. tridentata
TCCCCTCGTCACTTGATTCACAAAGCATAAAAGTTGGTATGTTGTTAAATATATTAAAAAGTAAAGGGTTTCGTGAGTTGAGTGATGTAGATGTCGTTCGCCTTTGTTTGATATGCGTGTTGCTGTTGGTGTTAAAAGGGAGCGAGGTTAGGAAAGTGGTTGATAATTTTTTATTTAGGTTAGTTGAGGATTTAGATCGTTGGAATGTCTATCCGTGGGGGTCGTATGTATGGCCAACCTTGTACAAAAATATAAAGGATGCAGCACTTGAGCGAAGGGCAAAGCATTTTGCCGAGGGGAGGGATCCTGATTCAATTCCTAGGTACTCGTTGAATGGATTTATATGGGCCTTCAAGGTATGTCGTATATAAATTTGTAAACTTCATGTATATGTATCCCGTTAAATTTTTTAAAAAATAATTACCTTTTTCTTAGACGTGGATATTGGAGTCGTTCCCGCATGGTGCAGCCCCTTCCTTTTTTTATCGTCAACAGTTGTATCCCCGATCAATTGCCTGGGGTTATAGAAAAGTGGTCACTAGGGACGCTCTACACAGGATTCTGGATGACCAATTGCGTGTGAGTTTTAGATATGCACTAAATTTATTACGATATGATTATAATATTTAGTGTGTTTTTTTTAATGTTGTATATATTGTGCATTTTTTTATAAGGTAAATCGACCTTTGACGAGGCTTACACCGGATGAATTTGAGCAACAAACCGAGTGGTGGGTTCAAAGTAGAACGTTTTTCGATGGAAATCCGCCCCCCCTCCAGTGATACAGCCTCCGGTAAACCGACCTATGCGCGAAGATATTCACCCCCTAGTGTTTCAGAAGATGGAAGAACATGAAGCGAGGTTACGGGATCTTGACTTGCAGGTCAAAAAAATAAACGAGGGATATGGGGTAAATAGTGTACGTAAACTTATTGAGGTTTTGTATAAACATTAATTATTACTTGTTAATCGTTTGATTAAAAAATTTAATGCAGCAATTCCGGTTTGTGAAGAAACCACAACCACATAGAGAATCAAGCTTTGCTGGTGGTGAAAATTATGGTTTTAGTGACTTTAGTGTTATGCAAAACACTCAGGTATATTTACGTGCTTTTATGTTTCTTTTATTTACATTTGTTGGTTACTCACTCTACCTTTTTAATTTTATATTTAGGGATTACAACGGCCCGGCCGTCCATTTGGTGTGGCACCGAACGCGTCTTTTTTTGAAGATCTTACTTTACCTACACCTCCGGTCACGTCTACTGATGCGCGTGATGTGTCGTTGCGGTTTAGCAGTTTTAATGCCTACTCAAGTTTTAAATTTATATTTAGCCGACTTATCAATAACACACACACTTAACGAGCAGTGTACCCGGTCAGTATGAATATAATGGTAAGTAGAGTGTCGATCACTAAGAGTGGAACGTATTATCTAGTTATTCTAATCAGTATTTTAATATATTAAGTTAGCTATACAATCTAATCTAACGCAAGGGGGTTCAGCCTGAGAGACTGGCACGATTTGGTTGCAATTAAATAATAAACTAAACCAATAGGCACGAATCAGCAAGTAGCACACACGTACACAGATAAATACTCGAGACAATAAGAGGGCTGTCCTTATGATAAGTAGTTTGTCACTTGGTTTATTGCTAGTGTTATATGAAGTGTATAGTTCGATGCAACGCACCGAGATTAAGTCCTTTCTCGTTGGTTCTAATCTTATCGGCGAGTAAACCCTTAATGATTACTTATGACTATCCCGTTTATCTTTCTCCTACTTTTCTACAGACCATAGAATACATAGGCATCTAATAAACAGGCGAGGGCAGAGGCATGGCGACCCGATCAACGCTCAGCTAGCCACAGAGGTTATCAATGCACTAATAAAAGTCACCAATGACACAAACATATAAACTTTAATTGATGAGAAAGCAGTTTTAAGGGAGTGCAACCTTTCCGTTGTCACGTTACACAAGCCACCAATCTTGATGAATTAAAGTTTACTAACACAATAAAACAAAACTACTTAATGAATTAAACATATGCAGCACCTTCTTACAGCTCTTGTATCTTTGATTTGGGTGTGTCTTGTGCTGCTACCTTGACTGAATTCGTCCTAGGTTTCTGGTCTTCGGTCTTCGGTTATAATATATGTCGTACGAAATTCGTCTGGTCTTGGGGTATTTATAGTTTCTGTCTGAGGGTGAGATGCGGCGCATCTAGTAAGTAGATGCGGCGCATGTACTTAACTTCGCGTGGGGTCCAAGATTATAATATTCAGGAATATTCGTACACCGCCAGAAGATGCGGCGTATCTTCATCTTTGGATGCGGCGCATGTCCTCTTGTATCTTGGATCGTATCTGGTGAGATCTTGATAGTGATGCGGCGCATCTGGAGCAGATTTGACTTGATCTTGTCCATTTCAGTAGACTCTTCACTTTATGCATGTTTTGCTCCATAATTAGTCCAAAATCGCCAAGTTTCACCAAATGCTTGTTTTCAACTGAGAATTACAAAAGTAAACGATTAAGTATCAATCCTCATACATAATATAGTAAAACAAGTCAAATTAATAGGATAAATGATAGTAATAAAATGTACTTATTTGAGTTCATCAAATATCCCCCCACTTGAACTTTACTTGTCCCCAAGTAAACCTTAGATTAAATCTTATGAAAATGTATCCTAAAAGATGTTAGGATTTATTTTTATATTTAAGCATGTATTCGTCTTTTGTCATAATCACACAACTAAACACTTAACGAATTAGAAGTAAAATAAAATAATCTGATAAAAGCAAATCTAATCGTTTAACTGTCCAGTCGTGACGAATATTCTATCATAAGTTTGGCAAGTTTACACATCTCCACCACTAAAGCTAAGGAATAACAAGTCTAAAGCGGTAAAAAGGGTTTTTAGGCTTAAGGGTTAATTATTCTTAATCTCCATCGATCTCAAATTCCAGAAAAGGCGACAAAATCACAAATACATGATCGAATCCACGAACACGATACTTGCAATTGCTCAAATCCTTAACTCGAATAGGCTAAAGATAGGTCCAAACTTCACCAATAATAATATATCAAAAAGGGCGACAAAATCATAAATACATAGCCGAATCCACGACTACGATACTTAAGATTGCTCAAATCCCTAATCTCAATAAATCAAAGGTTTGGTTGGATAAAGAATAGTACAGGGCATGGATAATATTTGGGATATAAATTGGTGTAAAAATAAAAAATAAACAAAACAAATAAATTAAAATCCTAAGTGTGGTTAATCACTATCCCAACCATCCCATGAATAAGACTCATATCATTGAATAACTCACGCTTTAACACTTGAAACACACGCTTTAGGTAGACACGAATTATACTCAACAAGATCTTAATCAAAGAATAAACCTTAGTTGACGTTCCCATAACTGCCAACTCCCATTTCAATCCATAAATATATAACAACTAGTGGTGATATCGACCACTTACATGACTTTACATCGTTGGTTTAATCAAACATCCAACTTTTCTTTTTCTTTTTCTTTTCTCATTTTTTCGATTTTTTTTTTTTTTTTTTTTTTTTTTTTTTTTTTTTTTTTTTTTTTTTTTTTTTTTAATAACATAACATAGATGTGTAAAATTTCACCACATCACTATAATGATAAATCTGGATAATTTTTCCATACTTTTCATACTTCAGAAATAACGGTAATAGTGAAAGTAGTAAACACACACGAAAAATAAACTCAAAGATATACAATATTTACTTTCACTCCAATTGCATTGTGCAATTTCCCGACCTAACCATAGATAATGAATTACGCACGCGAACACAGGTAATGTAAGGAAACACACTTTGCCTATAGCAATTAACCAACCACGGATTCTAATCTACAGGGTAGGCTAAGGTTTAAGGTGTAACGAAACATTTTAAACATAGGTGTAAGAAACGAAAGGAATGGCTCTGAGTGTTTTTCTAGGGGTATCTTACTCTAAAAATGAGAGTAACAAAGGGTTTATACGGGGTTAACTAACCAGTGTAGTTAGCTAATATCACATAACATATAAAGCTTTTTGGGTGTAATCCTAGAAATTTACCAATTTAGACAAGTCATTCCAATTATATAAATAATACTTATTATGGTGGTCTCGAATAGTATACAAGCCAAGTTCTAAAGTTTACAAGTCACCGGCACACTCATAGATTTGTGAATTTTGAAAAATCACAATTTTTGAAAATAACGTCATGTGTGCAGCTATGCAACTTAGACTTTAAACAAAAACATGCTAAAAATTTTAAATTTTGATATATTAAGCACATTTTAAGCATATTTTGAAAAGTTTAAGGACAAGTAAATGTTAAGTGTTCTAATTCTCCAATCCCCCCACTTAAGTTAAACAACGTCCTCGTTGTTTGTAAAAAAGGTTAAAAACTTGGAATATAAAAGAATTAGAACAGAAAAACTCCCCTGAGATTTGCTCGGTATGATCCTCCATTAGTATTTGAGCAAAAATCATCTTCCTTGTGGATTAGAACGTTTAAGCTTCATAATTATGTTTCCACAGGAAATGCAGGAATCTACAATACCACCAAGGCTTCAAAACACACCTAAGGTAAGAAAGGTTCAACTTGCATAACACATTAGTAGTTAGGTAAAAATAAAACATAAAAATTAAAAATGAAAATCATCAGGTCAGTCGATGCGCCGTATCTTATGGAAAAAGATACGCCGTATTGAGCCTGGAATAATTACGGATCAGAATAGAAGATGCGCCGCATCCTTAACCAGGGATGCGCCGCATTGAAAATAAACTGATAAAAAGTTTTAAATTCGAAAATAAAAAATAAATGCAGAAAAATAAAATAAAGTAAGATATGACCATTTGCAGGAGATGCGTCGCATCTCAGAATTGAGATGCGCCGTATCCTCAGCGGTCTGACTGACTCGACACAAACAGAAAATTAAAAGATAAATCCGGGTTGTCTCCCGGTCAGCACTTGTCTTTATTCCAGAGTCTTCAAGTTAGACTCACGTTCAGCTCTTTAGTATCGATCATTGAAGGAGTCGGAAACATCGCGCTCCCTCATTCCCAATTCAGTAATATTGAACACTCCTTGCTCGTCCTTAATTTCCACGCCGTTCTTCTTTAATATCTGTATAAACAAAGTTCTGTCCCTTTCGGGCAGAGATGACAAAATGATAGACGGGAAATTCTTATTATCATATAAGCATAAATAAGCAAGGTGGGGTGGTAGTTCAATAAACACATTATTCAAATTCGTTTTCTCAACTATTCTCATACGTTTATTAATTACTACGCAATCATACCACTCATCATCAGAATCATTAACAACATCGCGTCTAAGTTCGGTAGGTACATTAAGGTCAATAAATTCCTCAAAGTTCTCATGATTAGGATTAGTTGAGTTGTTTTGAATTAATGTTTCTCCCATGAGCCTAGCTTCAAGATCGAGGTCCATACGCTCTCTTAATCCTAGCAAATAGACTCCTCTAATTATGCTTTTAACAGGATCTTGGCATTTATAGACTAGTTTATTATTCCCTACTCTTAATGAGATTTTTCTTTTAAACACATCAATCTCAGCATGGGCAGTAGACAAGAAAGGTCTTCCAAGGATTAAGGGAACCTTAACATCCTCGGGCATATCTAATATAACAAAGTCTACAGGGAAAACAAACTTCTCAATCTTAACTAGCACATTATTAGCAATCCCTTCAGGTCGTTTTACTGTTTTATCAGCCAATTCAATAAGCAATTTAGTCGGTGCTAGTTTACCTAGTCCTAGGGTAGTGAATGTCTTAAGAGGCATAACACTAACACTAGCTCCTAAGTCAGCTAACACATTATTGAAAGATATATCATTAATTGAACAAGGGAGAGTAAAACTTCCTGGGTCTTTTTCTTTATGAGGCAAGGCATTTAAATCGGTTGCAGAGCTCCCTTCTTTCATTGTAGCCTTGATCTCCTCTTCAATCTTTGTCTTTTCTTTGAGTAGTCTCCTTAAACTGATTGAAGAATTAAAGAAAAATTCGGGTCTTGCACCATCATTACCATTCATCGATCTTCTAGGTAAGTAAGGAGTGACTTCTTCAGTGGTGCTTATGGCCTTGACATGATCTCTTGGGTTGGTTGAATAATCGAAGAGGTTACGTTGATCATTCCAGCTAGCTTCTCTCGGGTTGGTTCAGAATGTAATCTATCATGGTGATGCTTGAATCATCATTTATCCTGAAAATAAACAACTTGCACACGAGAGTAGCGGACCGATCAAAGTAAATATCAAAAATCAACTATATTTATCAAATTATATTCGTCGTATTAACAAAAGTTAATGCGCCGTATATTCGTTACGTTTCAAAATATAAGATTTTTGATTCAGAAGATGCGCCGTATCGATAAAAATCGATACGCCGTATCTGTTTAATAATTCGCAAACTGTTTTTAATTAAAATAATAGATACGCCGTATCTGCTAAAGCAGATGCGTCGTATCGCGTTAACGTTTAGAAAAATTTTATATTAAAAACAGATACGCCGTATCTTGGGGAAAAGATGCGTCGTATCGAATTAATTAAACGCGTTGTATTTTATAAAAATTGAACGCAATACGCCGTATCTGAAAAATCAGATGCGCCGTATCGTTCGATTTAGCTCAGTACAACGATAGCAGAACACACAAAAATACGAAAAATTAAAAACAAATTAAAACACACGAAAATAAAAATAAACACAAACAAAAGCAAACAAATAACACACAAAAGCAGAAAATATGCAAAATAGTACAATGAATGCAAATTAATCTAATACACAACAAAATTAGCGGTTAGAAAAAAATTAAAAACCTAATTAAAATACTAATCAAATTAACAGATAATAACAATTCACTCCCCGGCAGCGGCGCCAAAAACTTGATGCGCGTGATGTGTCGTTGCGGTTTAGCAGTTTTAATGCCTACTCAAGTTTTAAATTTATATTTAGCCGACTTATCAATAACACACACACTTAACGAGCAGTGTACCCGGTCAGTATGAATATAATGGTAAGCAGAGTGTCGATCACTAAGAGTGGAACGTATTATCTAGTTATTCTAATCAGTATTTTAATATATTAAGTTAGCTATACAATCTAATCTAACGCAAGGAGGTTCAGCCTGAGAGACTGGCACGATTTGGTTGCAATTAAATAATAAACTAAACCAATAGGCACGAATCAGCAAGTAGCACACACGTACACAGATAAATACTCGAGACAATAAGAGGGCTGTCCTTATGATAAGTAGTTTGTCACTTGGTTTATTGCTAGTGTTATATGAAGTGTATAGTTCGATGCAACGCACCGAGATTAAGTCCTTTCTCGTTGGTTCTAATCTTATCGGCGAGTAAACCCTTAATGATTACTTATGACTATCCCGTTTATCTTTCTCCTACTTTTCTACAGACCATAGAATACATAGGCATCTAATAAACAGGCGAGGGCAGAGGCATGGCGACCCGATCAACGCTCAGCTAGCCACAGAGGTTATCAATGCACTAATAAAAGTCACCAATGACACAAACATATAAACTTTAATTGATGAGAAAGCAGTTTTAAGGGAGTGCAACCTTTCCGTTGTCACGTTACACAAGCCACCAATCTTGATGAATTAAAGTTTACTAACACAATAAAACAAAACTACTTAATGAATTAAACATATGCAGCACCTTCTTACAGCTCTTGTATCTTTGATTTGGGTGTGTCTTGTGCTGCTACCTTGACTGAATTCGTCCTAGGTTTCTGGTCTTCGGTCTTCGGTTATAATATATGTCGTACGAAATTCGTCTGGTCTTGGGGTATTTATAGTTTCTGTCTGAGGGTGAGATGCGGCGCATCTTGTAAGTAGATGCGGCGCATGTACTTAACTTCGCGTGGGGTCCAAGATTATAATATTCAGGAATATTCGTACACCGCCAGTAGATGCGGCGTATCTTCATCTTTGGATGCGGCGCATGTCCTCTTGTATCTTGGATCGTATCTGGTGAGATCTTGATAGTGATGCGGCGCATCTGGAGCAGATTTGACTTGATCTTGTCCATTTCAGTAGACTCTTCACTTTATGCATGTTTTGCTCCATAATTAGTCCAAAATCGCCAAGTTTCACCAAATGCTTGTTTTCAACTGAGAATTACAAAAGTAAACGATTAAGTATCAATCCTCATACATAATATAGTAAAACAAGTCAAATTAATAGGATAAATGATAGTAATAAAATGTACTTATTTGAGTTCATCATCTACGTATCCAACATGGTTTCCATCCAACGAACATACCGCTACGCCAATTGGGTTCAGCGCGTTTGCCACACCAGCTTATGACCAGGCAGGTCCATCTCACGCCCCTGACGTTGTTGTTGAGAACCGGGTAACATATTCATTATCTAAATAAATAACGATTATTATTGTGTACTAGTAATGATAATGATGTTAAATTTTTTATTGTTTATTCTTTTTTAAGGGTGCGATGGAGCGACCAAAGAGGGATTGTCGCCCCGGTAAATATCAGCAGCATCCTTATACCGAACAGGGAACTACGACTATCCTCCCTAAGAAACGTGCGGGTAAGAGTAAGAGTAAACGGAATAAGGGTGCCTCGAACATTCAACCGTTCGAGTTAGGGGAAGAAGCGGCTGACGAGGAAGCAGAGGCGGATGACGTTGCCTTTGTTGGTTCTGGTTATTCGGCACCTTTAGTAATTGCCAATGTTGACCCCAAGAAGGTAACACTAAAATATGTTTTAAATTTGTTAGCATGAAGGTTCTAATTAACATAGTTGTAATGATATTGTATTTTATTTGTTGTTTTCAGGTAGAGCGTGAGACATATGTTGGACTTGACCAGTTCCTTATAAACCCAACTCCGATATACCTTGACTGCTATCCGAAGGGTTGGCAAGTACAACTGAACTTCTTTCAAGAACTAGTTCCGCATTTATACAAGAGGGGTACTGATCCAGGACCAGCCGATAAAATTGGTTGGCTGTCCGACGATGTAAGTTTATTGTTACATATTTGAAAAGGTTTAGATTATTTTATTTTCAAGAACGTAAAATGATTCAATATAATCTTATAAATCATCAAATGAATTGTTGGGTGGAGTTACTAATAAGATATAGGCCACCTCAAGCGGAATGAACTCTTGCAAAGGCATGGACTACATCGACTTACACCTCCGAAAATGGTCTTGTGTCCATGCTTTCGACTGAGCGTACAATTAGGGGAACATTGGATGGTACCACGCCTCCGTACCCGTCATGGGATGATGTCCGCTTCGTAAGTAATTGTGTGTATTAGCTATGTATAAAACTACTCACTACTAATTCATGTAATTGTGTGTATTTATATAAATTTTCAATGTAGGTCTTGATGCCGATGAATGCTGGAGGGAATCATTGGGTGACTGCATTTATGGACCTAAGGGATTCCACTATGTTGGTTCTCAACTCCATGCATAGTAGTGCTCGTTGCGAAGCTCTAAGAGAATATGTACAAGGATGGACTGCAGCTATCAACACTTGTTTAGAAGAGCTGGGACATTTCCAAAGAACACAACGGCCACACTACAATTTTAAATTTTACTACAACGCCCAGAGTTATCCGGTCCCGCAACAAGGAAATTTCTCAGATTGTGGAGTCATCACTTGTTGGCTCATACATCAGTATGTGGACAACAAGTTTCCACCAAAATGGAATTTTTATGATTCCGTAGGCTTTTTCCAAGAGGTTAGGTACGAAATGGCCAAGATGTTTTAAGCATGTCGTTGTGAGGATACTACTTTGTGTGGCTATGATTAACTAAGATCATTCTTGAAGTTGTATGTATTTTATTTTACCATTCATTTTTCTTAAAGTTGTAGTTGAATAAAAGTTTTATGCTATATTAATCCTCCTTATTACTCTTTATTAGTAGTAACAATTATGGTATATCAATACCTTTTTTATTTGTAATGTTTATTTTCACACTCATTTCATATATTTCATGCTATATCAAAATATATTTCATGCACTGAGTATTTCATATGCATACTCATTGCAATAAAGACACTCATTGCAATAACTATACGTAGTTTTTTTTTTTTTTTTTTTTTTTTTTTTTTTTTTTTTTTTTTTTTCATGCCATGCATGCACAATGGCGTATTTGTGATTTCATGCACACTGGTACATCAAAGTCATATATTTCAAATTGTCATATGCACTTGGTCCCACATCTCTAGCGTCTGGCGTTATTTTTTACGCGTGATTGATTTAAAATAAATATAAATGGTATTTTTAATCCATCTAGCGTATGGCGAAAATATATACGCGTGATTCCATTTTTTTTTTGTTTTCGACCAATAGAATGTTGACAACAAAACATCTGGCGTCCCACGAAAAATATTACGCGTGATGCATGGGCAATTTTGAATATGGCAAAAGGTTAGGGCACTGCAAGAAAAGTACCTTTGAAAATGGATACTGTAGTAATTTTCGCTAGCATATATCTTATCTTAACTATCTATAAAGCATGTATGGTCAACACTTAGTCAATGGTGAAAATTGAACTTTCATTAATACCGAAATTGCCCTTGTCCATCTTATCCATCTTAAATGCATACATTAAATATACAACCATGCGTATGAAATCCTTTTACATGCGCATTAACTAGACAACCATCCTCCATCCCATTTACTTCCACTTTATTTCTTAAAAAAACACACACACACATACATTTATTCCATTTCTCTCTCTAATATTCACTTCTCTCTATAAACTAAAAATGGTGTCGCCACCACAGCCACCGGGGCCACCATTGCCACCATCTTCGCCATCAGCGATGGTTTGATTGATGTTTCCGGTTGATGGTTTTGAGCTACCTAGGAGGTTTGGTGTGTGGCTATTATGGTTTAAGAAGAAAGGTTTTCATATTTTTTTTGTTACACTTTCTTTTTTTTGCTGGCTGAAATCTACGAAACCACACAAAAGAAACACACACTCGCATAATTCCATGACCACCGAACACTCCATCACCATCCAACACCACCTCCGATAATTCCATGACCACCGAACACCTCACGACCGAACACTCCATCACCACCGAGACTCGGCCACCACTGAACACCCCACCATGACCAATGAATACACAAGGTTTGAAAATTTGAAGGTCTTATTATTTTTTTTATTTTTTTATATAGTTATATATACTAAACGTGTTTCGAAGAGGTTTTTTATATAGATCTGTAATTTTTATTATGTAGATATGAGTCTTTATGCCATTATTTTGTTTATTTTCAGTCCCCGCCGCCGGATCTGCTTGCCGCCGTCCGATCTTTTAACCGCCGCCGGATCATCGTAGCAGCCGCCGCCGCGGATCCATCACCCACCACCTGCAGCTGACCATCATCGAGATCCACCACAAATGTTTTTTAAGGTTTTTCTTGGAGTTTTTTTTTATAGATCTCAATTATAAAATTTTATGAGTTTTCTTTTACGTTTTTTATTTTTGTATTTTAATTAATCTACTTTTTTGAGTTTTATTTACTACAAAATAATCTGTTTTTTTTTTTTTTTTTGGTTCGTTTGACTATTCTTATTTATAAAATCTATTTTTTTTTTGTCTTTTTAATTAATAAATCTGATATTTTTAGTATTTTTTATAAACCGGAGTTTTTTATTAATCTTTTTTTTTTTAATATATAAATCTGTTTGTTAATTCTTTTTTTATATAAGTCCCATTTTTTTATGTTTTTTAATTAATCTGATTCTATTTGAGATTTTTTTACCAATCTGATTTTTTTTCTTATCTCTATTGATTTGTGTTTTTTTTAAGATCCGATATTTTTAAATCAATTTTATAAATCAAAGTTTTTTCGATTTTTTTATTTTATTTATAAATCTGACATTTTTCGATTTTTTTTTTGTAAATTTGCTTTTTCAGAATATAGTTTCATCATAAATCTGAGTTTTTTTTAAGGTTTGTTTTGATATATTTTGTTTAAGTTTCAAAAGTGTAGTGATGATTAAACTTGCGTTATAAATTGGTTAGTGATAAATCCGTTGTTTCTGAATAGTTGGTAATGAAATTTTGTTGGTGACTTGGAAATTTGGGTAAGTTGGTCATGTAAATTGTGTTAATTAGTTAATGACAATTTTGTTAGTGAATTCATTTGTTAATAGTGTATATAAATTGTTAAAATATATTGGTTGTGTATTTTGATGATAAACAATTTTGTTAGTGTTAAAATAATCAACAAAAGTATCGATTATCTATTTTGATCATAAAATATTACTACATCTTACAAAAAAAAGATTATATTATTATGTGGTTTTAAAATTCAAATCTGATGATGTTTGTCGAAGGAAAAGAAAAGGTTAGAATTGACCTGACAACAAATTGAGATGGGTGTACTGGTGTTAACGAGACAAAAAAAAAAGGTATTGGTAGACGTGAAACTATGATAGAGGATGATTCATCAATGACTTGTGTTGTGTCACATTAATATTTGATATTAGAATTATCTCATCTGTTTTGGATATATTATCTCTATCTGTTTTTGAATATTATGCATCGAACAAATAGAGGATGATTCATCAATGACTTGTGTCACATTAATATTTGATATTAGAATTATTGATATTATTTTTAAAATATATTACTGTAGTTCTTTTATACTAAAAAAAATGTATTTACTTGACGTTTTGTTGTACAATTTTTACAATAGTTTTTAAATAAATTTCGGTATTGTAATATACATAAACTATGGGTGTTTTTCGATTGACCTACACTAACATCGTTGAATCGGTAACCTGCTTGACTATCGCTATAACGAATTGAATTGAATATAAAAAGACACATACTAGTATCAATGCGACCCAAATTTTTTTTTTAGTATTATACATCGCTGCCACTAGGCACGGATACTCGGCTACAACTAAAACCAAATATATCGTTAATGGTTATGGTCAATTCAAATAGATATCAAGTGGATATTGTGCTAAAAATATAGATCATAAAACTTTTATTATTTTTGTAGCATACATATTCGTAGGGGTGAGCAAACGGACCGGATGGACCGGACCGGACCGACCACATTCGGTCCGGTCCTCGGTCTAAGCTTTTTGGCTAATTCGGTCTTCGAGCCGGTCCGGTCCGGTCCGGTCCGGACCGACCAAAAAACCGAAAAAACTTGCCAAATCTTGCCTAATTGGACCGGACCGACCGAAGACCGACCGGACCGAGACCGGACCGACCACATTCGGTCCGGTCTCGGTCTATGGTTTTTCCGGTTCTCGGTCTTCGGTCCGGTCCGGTTTTTGGACCGTGCACACCCCTACATATTCGTATTAATGATTAATTTTTTTTTCTCATTTTTTAATGTATACTTGTTTTAGACTGTTGTTTGTTTTTAACGTCTATAAAGCTATTCATCTAAAAGATTCTTTACGTATATATTATTCTTAATCAATCATTACTACATGTGTTACATGTCCGTTTATAACACATTCTCCATTCTATTCATAGTTTTAATCCCGTGAATTTCACGGGTCATAGAATTTCACTGAATGTTTTATATGTTCTTTGATATATGTTAAGAATTTTTGGTTGAGTTGCACGCTACAACCGTTTGCAATTGCATTTTGATCGGTTCACGTTCTATTTTGAACGCTACACAAAACACTCACCACAATATCACAAATCGTTAATTATCTGCCGCTAGGAATTCCGTTGCTATGCACGGGTACTCGTCTAGTAAAATAAAAGGAAGCTTAAAACAAACAAACAAACACACCTCCTCTTTATAAATAATATACTATCCCCGAGTGAAAACAAACCCTAACGGTGGATCCGGTGAAGTTTAGTAATTATGGTTTCGGAGTGGCCAGCTAATAAAGTTAGGGATACGTTTATAAAGTTTTTCGAGGAGAAGAATCATGTTTATTGGAATTCAAGTCCGGTTATTCCTGATAACGATCCTAGGCTTCTCTTCGCTAATGCCGGTATGTGGGCTTTTTTTTTTTTTTTTTTTTTTTTTTTTTACGGAGCAATTAGTTTATACGCGATACCTCTCCCATACCTCACCTCGGGAGGGATTGATTGATTGATTGATTGATTGATTATTAATTTATTATTATTATTATTATTATTATTATTATTATTGTTGTTGTTGTTGTTGTTGTTGTTGTTGTAATGTATATAAGTAGCAATAAAATATGATTTGTTAGGAAAGAAAAGTTAATGCACCAACTTGTCACAAAATAATATTGTATATGACTAAAATAACAAGCACTAATTAATTTATGAGAGTGTTTTTTTGTTGGTCATGACCGATTTTGATTTTTGTGATAATTCAGGAATGAATCAGTTCAAGCCTATCTTCTTGGGCATCGCTGATCCAAGCACTTCACTCAGCAAACTTACTCGTGCCTGCAACACCCAAAAGTGCATCCGAGCTCGTGATGATGATGTTGGCAAAGACACTTATCACCACACATTCTTTGAAATGCTTGGTAACTGGTCATTTGGTGATTACTTTAAAGAGGAAGCCATTGGATGGGCATGGGAGCTTCTCACAACCGTAATCATCATTTCCTTCCTTGTATTTATTATTTACTTTTGCTCACTTCTCACAGTTTTTCTTTTTTCTTTCTTTTTCCTCATAGGTTTTTAAGCTCCCTACTGATCGCATTTATGTTACTTATTTCGGTGGCGATGACAAGTTGGGACTTCCCCCTGATTATGAATCTAGAGATATATGGCTGAAATACGTGCCTCATGCACGACTTCTTCCTTTTGGTTCCAAAGTAAAAGCTTTCCGCCTACTATTCCTTTGTTTATCTATCTATTATATTTATATATATGGCTTCATAAGAGATGACTCATGTTGTTTATGTAATGTAATCTTGTGGAAGGATAACTTCTGGGAGATTGATGATACTCATACCGGGCCTTGTGGACCCTCTACTGAGATACACTTTGATAGACTTGGTGGCCGTGATGCTGCACACCTGGTTAACACCCATGACCCTACGGTTATTGAAATCTGGAATAACGTGTTTATTCAGGTATCATTCAGTCTTGTCTGTCTCATTCTCATATTGCCTCTCATTCTCATATTGCCTCTCATGTCATGGTCCCACAGTTTAACAGGGAAAAAACTGATGGTCCTTTGAAAGACCTGCCCGCCAAGCACGTGGATGCTGGAATGGGTCTCGAAAGATTGACTTCAATACTTCAAAACAAGATGAGCAATTACGATACTGATCTTTTCTTACCTATCTTTGATGCTATCCAACTGGTAAACCTAACACCAACCTTTTCCACATGTTTTTAGTAGCAATATCATTATGATTTCCTTTATTTATTCTTTTTCAACTCCAGGCAACTAGTGCTAGACCGTACTCGGGCAAAGTTGGGCCCGACGATGTTGATGGCATTGACATGGCATATAGAGTTGTTGCAGACCACATTCGAACTCTTTCATTTGCCATTGCCGAGGGTTCTTGTCCTGGTTGACACCATCTATCAAGATCCATTTTTTTGTGCTATCAACTAGCAATGATCAATACACCCTGCCTAAGCTCATACGTAGTATTATTTCTTTTACAGGCAATGAAGGACGTCAATATGTTTTACGAAGGATTCTTCGCCGTGCTCTTCTCTACGGAAGAAAAGTTTTGAAAGCAGAGCCAGGATTTTTCAATGGGTATTGCAATCTATCTTTATTATATGTGTGTTTTCTTCTTATTTCAAAACTAATCCTTACTAGTTTTTTTTTTTTTTTTTTTTTTTTTTTTTTTTTTTTTTTTTTTTTTTTCTAATAATGGAATGAATCAGATTGGTAGAAGCTGTGGTGACCCTAATGAGAAATGTCTTTCCTGAGCTAAAGCAACAAGAGGCGCACATTAGAGAGATTATAGCGGAAGAGGAAGCAAGCTTTGAGAAGACGTTACATCACGTAAGATTGATATTTATTCTTGCTGCCTATTCTCCCTCTTGTGTATCTATATATAGGATACAAGTGAGAAAAGAAAATAAAATAAAAGAAAGTATATTACAATATAGGTTCACAATGGTTTGAGCTCAATCTGTGTTTTGCAAATATATTTTTGAACCGTTTTTTGGTGTAAAAATTTCTCTTGGTATCAAGTAAAAGGAGAAAATTCAACATTTTTACAAGGGCTAAAGTGCTTATGTTTTTCTATAGGGGTTTGAGAAGTTTAAGACGATGGTTAAAGATGATCAGAGAAAGATAATAAGTGGACGGGCAAGTTTTCTTTTGTTTTATCATTCTATCAGATGCTCCAATTTATTTGTTCTTGCTCATTTTACCATATACCGTTATAAGAAGTGTTATTTCCATCTAACATTTGCCAAGTATTGATCTCTTTTCCTTTATGAACAAATCGCTTGTTTCAGGAGGCATTCCTATTTTGGGATACTTTTGGATTCCCGTTGGATCTCACTCAGGTATCTTGAGGGTTCTTTTGATTTTTGACTTTTTATTTGTCACACAGTTTTTGATTGTATTGTAAATGTAAACCTGTAATTCTTATTGCAGTTATTGGCCGAAGAAAATGGGTTAGTGGTTGAAGTCGATGGTTTTAATCTTGCTATGAGTGATGCCAGAGAAAGATCAAGGAACACTGGGAATAAGGTTAGTCATTTTGCTTCATTATCACTTGCAAGTGTCCATAATACTTGACAGGGTATCCAGTTTACTAACGTAATATTGTGTCAGCAATCTGATGTGTCAGTTGTGATGGATGCAAATGCGACCTCAGCACTGCATAAGAGAGGGGTGGCTACAACAAATGACAGCTTCAAATTCAATTGGTTTGAGGTACATAGATGGGCCTGTTTACTTTTAATGATTCACTTTTAACCACATGCATTGTTATGTATTGCTAAATGCAATATATGTATATAAATATATGTATGTATATTTTGAGATGGGACTGTGATGAATCCTGCCAATGCCTGATATATTGAGAAATTTCAGGACCACACAAGCGTGATAGAGGCTATTTACACAGGCAGTAAGTATGTGGAATGTGTTGATGCTGGCGTTGATGTTGCTATAATTCTTGAGAGCACAAGTTTCTATGCTGAACAAGGTGGTCAGGTTAGTGCTGAACATCAGTGTGTTACATACTATTGTCACATTTGTGACGAGTCTAAATAAATAAATACTTGAGTTAACGACTTCTGGTAATCTACATGTTTCTTCCATAATAGCCTTTTGGGTATACATTTTCATGTTTTTCCAGTTTCCGCTTGCATAAAGTTCTCAAAAGTTGTACTATGATTAAAAAAATAAATAAATAAATAAAAAATAAATTACTTGTCAAATGTAAACATATATTATTTTGCTACCACATCTGGCTTTTAGTTTTTTGCCTACACGTGAAAGTTGTATTGGGTCATCTATTGGCATGCAACATTGAAAGCTCCTGGGTTGAACCGAGTTGATCTATTTTAGACAAATTATCTCAGACAAACTCATTATTTGGTGCATCCATAACTTCGTAGAAATGAGTGTCAAACAAGTAGATATTCCAATTCCAAGGATTGCATATCCAATTGTGATGAACATGTTTATTTTCATGGTGGCCCACCATGTGATCTACTAGTTCATGTCTTTGGACTTTCTTTTGTTATATCCTACAACAATTTGGCGCACCACATAATGTCCATGTTCCCTGTTATAGAAGCACAAGCTAAAAAAGTCTTGACATGTTTTTACTGGACAGATATATGATACTGGATTACTTGAAGGCCCTCGGGATCATTTGAAGTTTGTAGCGTTCAAGTTTATGGTGGTTTTGTGATTCATCTTGGTAAAATTACTGGGGAGTTTCATGTTGGCACTCAAGTAATTTGCAAGGTAAGCAGCTGACATGTCTAGAAAAATCCATTAGTAAAGGCTTATAGGATGTCTTGTTTAACCATTTCGGGAATCCTGTACAGGTTGACTACGAAAGGCGTCAGCGCATTGCTGCTAACCATACATGTACCCACATGTTAAATTTTGCTCTCAGGGTAATCCAAAAATGACACTCCTCTTACTGTCACCCTGATTGATTATTCTTAAATTCTTGACATTGCCATGTATTTTTCAGGAAGTACTTGGGGATGACATCCACCAAAAAGGGTCCATAGTTCTTCCAGAAAAATTAAGATTCGACTTTTCCCATGGTGCATTTATTGTTATTAGTACTTCTCGATAACTTGTCCCAGCAATCAATGTATTGTAACATTATAACTTTTTACAGGGAAACCTGTAGAGGTGGATGACCTTCGCAGAATTGAATCTATGGTGAATGAACAAATTAAAGCTGAATTAGATGTTTATGCAAAGGAGGCAAGCCTTGCTGATGCGAAACAAGTGAATGCGTTGCGAGCTGTTTTTGGTGAAGTAAGTGGTCTGAAATTCATGCCTGGGTTGATCCGTCAGCACTTCAATATGTCCATTTCGTTTTGTAATCAGTAAAATGTTTGAATATGTACTAATGTAACAAGTGTAATTTTATTCTAAAATAAATCCAATCATGACGTTGTAAACATTTGAATACTAGTGTAACCTGTTTTGTGTTTAGTTAGCTATATAATTTTTTCAGGGTATAAGGATGGTTTGAAATTGCCACTTTTGTATCATGAGACTGTGAAGTCTGAGCTTCTAATGAATGTGAATATCTCTTTCTTTGGTACAGGTGTATCCTGATCCAGTCAGAATTGTTGCCATTGGTCGACAAGTGGAAGATCTTATGGCTGATCCTGAAAGTGAAGAATGGGTGTCCATATCTGCAGAGCTGTGTAGAGGTAGGTGCATCTTCAGAGTTGTTACTTGTATAGTTCTCATCTTTTACCTAATTTAATGAACTTATCTAGGTACCCATATTTCAAATACACGTGAGGCCAAGGCATTTGCACTTTTGTCTGAGGAGGGTATTTCCAAGGGGGTTCGGAGAGTCACTGCTGTAACAACAGAATATGCTTTAGAGGCTTTTAAAAATGCAGCCAAACTCGAGCAGCAAGTTGATATGACATCACAACTGGAAGGGAGCCTTCTTGAACAGGTTGGCTATTATGTTTGTATACATGTCAGAGGTTGCCAAATGGGTGGTTTTATGTTATTTTGGTTGACCAAGGTCTATTTTGATACTTCCTTCAAACTTGCCTAACCACGTATATTAGTAGCCAAATTACTAAGGCATGGCTTTTTACCCTGAACTTGTAAACTCAATACATTTAAGCCCTCGATTCCGTTTACTAGGTGTAATGTTCTTATCACATCACGTGTTTCCGTCACCACTTAACTAATATTCATTTTACCAAGTCTGTTTTTATAAACCCTTTTACCACTAATAATTAGGGAAAACCACAAATATACCCAAAATCTTTTATTATACTTCCAAAATAACCATTTTTTTTATACTAAAATACCCATAAATATTGCAAGTATCAAGATTTTAGTCCTTATTTGCGAGTTTTTGTAGGCTGGACCCCTTTCTAATCCTCAAAATAAACATGATCCAACCTATTTGAATCCCGATACCTGGTTTTGAACCCGTGAATTCTCCCTACCAACCTCCCGTCCTTCATCCACCTAACCACCTCATCTTTACAAACCACCCATCCTCACCACCCTCTCCCAAATATAATGAAGAAAATTCATAGAGCTTTAAAACACAATATCTCATAACGAATCTGATTCAGTCTCCCAAGGCACAGAATTCTAAAAAGAAGTCAAAAACTTGCAAATGTGCTAGAAAAATGAGTATTTTTGGTGAAAATTGTGAAAGTATAATGAAGTCATGCATATATTTTTGATTTTCGCTTATAACTATTATCTAGAGTGAACTTGTTGCTACATCTTTTTCGTAAAACATTTATTTAATGCAACAGACAAAACATTTTTTTTTTTTTTTTTTTTTTTTTTTTTTTTTTTTTTATATATATATGAGTTAACATTACCATTTTTACCATATAATGCAAACTAATCAGGTTACTGGTTGATTATGCCTACTTTTATGACTACAAAAAGGATGAACAGGACATACTTGCTTTTTGTTATGCCTACTTTTATGACTACAAAAAGGATGAACAGAGATACCAGGAACGTAAGGACATACTTGCTGTTTGTTCACTCATTAACCTACTAAAACTTGTAGAGCTCTCACACGCGGATGATCGCAGGCATATTATGGTAAGATCATAATTGTCGTCTCTTTTATGTTTTGGTATGTGACTGACTTGTCTCAAAATTTCCAACAGCTGGATTCTTTAAGAGCCCTCTCAATCATATTGTCAAGCACGACCCCAAGAGACTTTGTAGGAATTGCTATGCATGGTGGAGTGATAGGGTTACTTTTGCCAATCTCAGAGTATCCAACTGCTAAATCCTTCACCCGAGAGGTAACACATATTCAATCCCTCGTTTGGTTTTGATGCTGCATTCTAGTGTGTTTTTTGTTTTTGTTTTGATGAAATGTAAGTATTGCACTTTACAGTTGAGCAATGTATGGAGTTTGCTTTCTCTCATTTGTTAGTCCATGGATACAATAGTAAACTTATGTAAATAAGGTTGTGACTAATATAAAAATTGCACTTAAAACATATTAACATACTTTTTTTTGGATGCTGCTGTTAAATCTTAAAGTGTATTCTTGAGAATGATATACCATGACACATGGATTTTACGTCCTTATAGGGTAAAAACCAAGGGCAATGAAAGATACATGGTACCCCAATAGGATTAACACTAATCTTTATATCTCTTGTAATTAGGAGATATCTCACAAACTCTAATAATCTCACAAGTACACTAGGAGACTTTGTTAGTTTTGGAATGAATGAAATGCTCAATGAAGAACTAACTTGTAACTGTTATGCTTGCCTAGTAAATAATTGGTTCGTGAAGTTAGCCAATCTTTGACAATTTACTTTTGCAGGTTGCTCTCTCTCTTGGAAACATTTGCGCGGAAGGTTCATATTATCGTGACATTGTTTTGCGGGAAGGAGGAATGACGGCTTTACTTACTCTCTTAGATGCCACTGATATTGGGATGAATAGAATCATCACGTGGGCTATATCAAACCTATGTTACGGAAAGCCACAACCTCTATTTGAGGAGGTATCCTTATATGCAAAATTGAAAAGAAAAGAAAAAAAAATCTAGAAGAAAGTAGTAAATAAGGGTGGTTTAGAGCCACTTTTAAAATGAAAAAAAGTTTTGGTACTTTAAAGAATTTTTGGCTAAATTCAAAAGTTTTAACATTTGAAAACAATGGCGTTGCATATAAAGGTTTGCTTACCATCCTTGATGAACATCCTAGAAGTATCATCTGACTTAGAAGTGCTATCAAATGTTTGTTGGACGCTCTCGTTCATGTCTAACACTAGTAACGAGAATATCAATTTCATCGTTCAAAGTGGTATCTCCAACAATCTTCTTCAGATTAACGAGCGAGTGTTCTTTGTTATATTTATAGTCTTTTTTAATGATTTAAATTTTAATAATGTTGTTTTTGTTTAGGCCTTCTCTAATCTTCCCCACCTTGTTAGCTGTGGGCAACATATTGACCGGGAATGATTCGGAGTGTGATGTAAGTATTTATGTTTTAATCTAGAGTTTCTTTTACACATATGTAACATTCTTTATATTTTTAATATGGAATGTTACATATGTGTAAAAGGAATGTTATATAAGGAATGTTACATATGTGTAAAAGAAACTCTAGATTAAAACATAAATACTTACATCACACTCCGAATCATTCTCGGTCAATATGTTGCCCACAGCTAACAAGGTGGGGAAGATTAGAGAAGGTCTAAACAAAAACAACATTATTAAAATTTAAATCATTAAAAAAGACCATAAATATAACAAAGAACACTCACTCGTTAATCTGAAGAAGATTGTTGGAGATACCACTTTGAACGATGAAATTGATATTCTCGTTACTAGTGTTAGACATGAACGAGAGCGTCCAACAAACATTTGATAGCACTTCTAAGTCAGATGATACTTCTAGGACGTTCATCAAGGATGGTAAGCAAACCTTTATCTGCAATGCCATTGTTTTCAAATGTTAAAACTTTTGAATTTAGCAAAAAATTCTTTAAAGTACCAAAACTTTTTTTCATTTTAAAAGTGGCTCTAAACCACCCTTATTTACTACTTTCTTCTAGATTTTTTTTTTTCTTTTCTTTTCAATTTTGCATATAAGGATACCTCCTCAAATAGAGGCTGTGGCTTTCCGTAACATAGGTTTGATATAGCCCACGTGATGATTCTATTCATCCCAATATCAGTGGCATCTAAGAGAGTAAGTAAAGCCGTCATGCCTCCTTCCCGCAAAACAATGTCACGATAATATGAACCTTCCGCGCAAATATTTCCAAGAGAGAGAGCAACCTGCAAAAGTAAATTGTCAAAGATTGGCTAACTTCACGAACCAATTATTTACTAGGCAAGCATAACAGTTACAAGTTAGTTCTTCATTGAGCATTTCATTCATTCCAAAACTAACAAAGTCTCCTAGTGTACTTGTGAGATTATTAGAGTTTGTGAGATATCTCCTAATTACAAGAGATATAAAGATTAGTGTTAATCCTATTGGGGTACCATGTATCTTTCATTGCCCTTGGTTTTTACCCTATAACTCAGTGTTGTTAATCCTATTAGGGCTTGGACCTTAACGAAAAGTTTGTTATAGGCTCAATATCTCGGCCTGGTCAAATATCGGGACTTTTCGGTCAATATCGGAACTTTTCGGTCAACTAAAAAAGTTGACTATTTTAATTTTTTTTACTAAAAGGCTGACCTCTTCAAAAGCTCAACTGCTCCAGAACGGACGAGCGTATCCCGATCTATAGATTGGGAAGGTTTAGGGTTTTCGCCGGAAAATTTTCCGGCGACGGCGGCGGTGCCGTCCGGTGGTGGTTGCCGGAAAAGATTGTGGCTCCAGTGAGGTGATAAAGACAGAAAGGAGAAGATGGCTATAAGAGATGATATTATAGGGATGGCTGCTTTATTTTGTGGCTGCCTTATTTTGTGGTTTTAAAGACAGAAAGGAGAAGATGGCTGCAGCTAAAGAGATGATATTATAGAGATGGCTGCTTTATTTTGTGGTTTTAAAGACAGAAAGGAGAAGATGGCTGCAACTATAAGATGGCTGCTTTATTTTGTGCCCTAGACTAAAGAGATGATAATAGATAAGGTAGAAAGTCCATAGTCCCTTTAAACTTTTTTCTTGTACACTTTAACTCTTCTTTAGAACTTTATTTTGTCCATGAATTGGTCCCGTGAAATATTTTTTGTTGTTAATAATTATTTTTTTAAATTAATTTCTTTTATAATTTATAGCTCCGATAAATCCGATTAAGTCGAAATCGCTTATAGGGTCGACCGATAATACCGATAACATTTTAAAACTATAGGACGTAAAATCCATTGTCATGGATATCATTCTCAAGAATACACTTTAAGATTTAACAGGCATCAACAAAAAAGTATGTTATATGTTTTAAGTGCAATTTTATATAGTCAAACTTATTTACATAGTTTACTATTGTATCCATGGACTAACAAATGAAGAAAGCAACTCCATACATTGCTCAACTGTAAAGTGCAATACTTACATTTCATCAAAACAAAACAAAAAACACACTAGAATGCAGCATCAAAACCAAACGAGGGATTGAATATGTGTTACCTCTCAGGTGAAGGATTTAGCAGTTGGATACTCTGAGATTGGCAAAAGTAACCCTATCACTCCACCATGCATAGCAATTCCTACAAAGTCTCTTGGGGTCGTGCTTGACAATATGATTGAGAGGGCTCTTAAAGAATCCAGCTGTTGGAAATTTTGAGACAAGTCAGTCACATACCAAAACATAAAAGAGACGACAATTATGATCTTACCATAATATGCCTGCGATCATCCGCGTGTGAGAGCTCTACAAGTTTTAGTAGGTTAATGAGTGAACAAACAGCAAGTATGTCCTTACGTTCCTGGTATCTCTGTTCATCCTTTTTGTAGTCATAAAAGTAGGCATAACAAAAAGCAAGTATGTCATGTTCATCCTTTTTGTAGTCATAAAAGTAGGCATAATCAACCAGTAACCGGATTCCCCTGAAGATCGCCTCCATTGGTTCTTCATTGGAACATACCTGACTGAAGGGGAAATCCGACGACCGAAAAAGATTATCTACTCCATGACCTTTAAAAAGGAGAGTAGGAATCAGACAATTATGACCAGGTTCACGTTTTCTGGATCTTATCCTTTCTAAGCTCCAAGGCTGTTTAATGTCATATTTTTCAGAAAGTTTCCAACTCAGCATCTGATCAAATAACTCAATGGGTTAATGAAACTTGAAACCAACAATTCATTATGCTTGAGAATAACATCTATTAGACAATTAGCAAGACAATTCCAGGCTGAGATTGATTAGGCTACGCAAAAGAAGGACAAAACAAAAATTTAACATGTTAAAAGTGACTTCCACATGATTATAAAACAATGCAACACTAGACACAAGAGAATTCACATTGAGCACGTCTATAAACATGGCTTGAAACCACACCCAGGGAACACGCAGAAAAAGACTATTATTGTGAAAACGGCAAAGTAGACAATGATTCACAAGTAAAAACAAAGGTGTGTGACAGATTATGAAACAATGATTTTGAACCCTAACACAAATGAAAAGCCAAAATTTTACATATCTAGCAATTCACAGGGGTGTAAGTTGTCATATTTGGCTTTCTTCGGGTATCTTAGCAGTTTTAAATAAACAAAATAACCAACCATGTGACTGCTAGTGAGTAATTCCTGTTTGATAAATCATAAATGCTCTATGAGCTAACTATATAATAGTTCCTTGGAATCTATCATTCATTAGTTGGATATGGAACAATAAGCTTTTAAACTCGTGACAAAAATTCAAACGATTCTCCTCTGTTTCAAAGCCCTAAGTAAAAATACACAAAGTGCGATCGAATCGGCTATATCTAAAAATATTACCTGAGGTTCACTCATACTAATCCTAAGCTTCTCAAACCCTAACGAATCATACAAAAACTCAACAAATAAATTAGTCTAATCAGCCTTTTTTTTTTTTTTTTTTTTTTTTTAACACAGAGTGCCACGTCACCAAACTTAAACCATAACTTAGGGTTTTGAGCACAGTCATTTCCGATGAATTTCACACAGTTAACTTTTAAACTAACCGTTCATAATCTAAAAACGAAGCTTAAATGCGGTATAAAACACACACACACACAGAGTTAACAAATTATGTTAAAAACACAGAGTGCCACGTCACCAAACTTAAACCATAACTTAGGGTTTTGAGCACAGTCATTTCCGATGAATTTCACACAGTTAACTTTTAAACTAACCGTTCATAATCTAAAAACGAAGCTTAAATGCGGTATAAAACACACACACACACAGAGTTAACAAATTATGTTAAAAACATATAAGAAACCAATTTTAGAGACTACCTTCACTGAAATTCTGTCAAAACACGACTGAAAAACGTTGAATAGATGGCGCGTGAGTGTGACGAGCCGCCGTGGTGGCGGGTGAGAGAGACAGTGAGAGTGAGTGAATGTAAAAAACTTGGGGGAGAGGCTGTAATAATGATTTGAATATTTTGATTTTTGATGTACGGAACTTTTATTTACATGCTTGGTCCTTCAACTATTCCACATCTTTTGAACTATTAGTTGCGGCTCTCCTTGCAATTACTTACCCGCTTAGTCAAGTCGTTACACAATACTCCGAATGTCTATGCGTTCGTTGTATGTGTATGTGTTAAATAATATTTACAAGCTTCTAAACTACAGGGACTTAAGGTGACAAAGTCTAAAGTTATTTTAGCTCAAGACAAAGTTTGGAGCTGTTTGTCAAGAAATAGAAATATGAAGGGTTGAATGGTAACTTATGGCTATATAAGCCATAAGCATATCTAGGGTTTCATTATTCCGTATTCACTCTAATAGTTTATCTCTCTAGTGTTTTGTTATCTCTCTCAATTAAGTCTTAGTCTGTTGGTAAGATATCATTCTTGATATCTGCTAGTGTAATAGCTTCTTTATCACATCCAATCTCTTTATTTGGGTGTTGATTTGAGTGTTGAGTGATATTGTAGTGAGGTTGACTAGTGTCCTTCTGAAGGAGATTAGTCTTTGTCTTTTGTATTTGTCTGGTAAGCACCCGATTGGGGACTTATCTACTTTAGCTATTAATAAGAAAATATACACCAAGGGGTGGTTGGTTTGGTGTAACAACTTGTTATTGTGTTTTGTTTACCATTTTTACATGGTATCAAAGCCAGTGTTCTTGATCGTTTGGGGATTCTTTCAATTGGAGGTTTAATTGATCAATTGAGGTCGTATTCTTTACGGCCGTGTTTGATTTAGTCTTTTCAGGTTAGATCTGGTGATTTTTGTGGGTTTTTTCTTGATTAGGGTTTTGAAACCCTAATTTGGGAATTTGGGGGTTTTCTCCCTGGTGATTGATTGAGGTTGTTGGGCCCGTTCTTGGTCACAATAGCACTAGACTAAGTGAATCTAGTGTTGTTGTGGTGGTTCTTCCGTTGGTATTGCACTGTAAGTTGTACTTCTTCTTTTAAGATAACAGTTATTCAGTTAAGAGGGTGCAAACGGGGTAGTTAACATCTTGACCTGCCATCTAGAGTGGTACGGATACTTGCTCTGGCTACCCCAGTCTTCTTGACTGGTATCTTGTTAATCTTGGGTGTGAGTTTAGTTATTTCAATTTTTTTGTTTTTAGTTATAATCTTGTTGTGTCTAGGTCGAATGAGGATAGGATTAGGATAGTCTTGGAAGTTGATTTGTGGTTGTTGGTGATTGTTTGATTTGTGCTGGTGGTTAGTAGTTATTATTGCTTAGTTACTTTATTTGTTGCTGGTATATTCTGTTTGGTTCAGTATTTGTTACATTTGTTAGTTGATTTCTTGTTGTTTTATCTGTCTTTTGTTATTCTTTCTTGTTTGTTGTTTTATCTGTTATTATGGCTGCTGGTGGTAGTGCTACACCTGTTTTAATCAATAATCTTGATGCTAGTAATCCTCTTCATATTCAAACTAATGATAATAGTAGTACTGCATTAATTCCTTTTAAACTTGTTGGGACTGAAAATTATAGAATATGGTCAGGTGCTATGAAACTGGCATTACAAGCTAGGAATAAGTTTAGTTTTGTTGATGGTACGTGCTTAAAAGACTCTTATTCTACTAGTGATGTTCTATCTGCTCAATGGGATAGGTGTAATGCCATTGTTTTAACCTGGTTAATGAATTTTGTGTCTCAAGATGTTTATATGGGTCTTGTGTATTCTGATAATGCTGCTTCTGTGTGGAAAGAGTTGCAAGAAACTTAAGATAAAGTTGATGGTTCTGTGGTTTATAATCTGTTACAAAAGATTAACTCTGTGAAACAAGGTGGTAGTTCAGTTGCTGATTATTATCATAGACTAAATTCTTTGTGGAGAGAATTTGATGCCTTAACTAAGTTGCCTAAGTGTGTTTGTGAGGTTAAGTGTAGTTGTGAAGCTAGTAAAGAACTGGTTTTACATCAGCAACTTATGAAGCTGATGCAGTTCCTCATGGGCCTTGATGATTGTTATCAGCCTGTGAGGACATCTCTTTTAACTAGGGATCCTCTCCATGAGGTGAAAGATGCTTATGCTACTGTTTCTAGAGAAGAATCCCACAGAGGGGTTCCTGAGTCTTCTAGTGTTATTGAGTCTAAAATGAATGCTTCTTCTTTTGCTGCTAAATCTTTTAATAACAACAGAAGAGTGTTTAACAACAATAATAATAACACTAGGAGTACTAATTCTAATACTACTAATAGAGGTCCTAATCCTAATCTTAACTGTAAAAATTGTGGAAAGATTGGACACACTATTGAAAGATGTTATGAAATCATTGGTTTTCCTCCTGGTTTTGTTAAAACTAATAATAATGCTAAACAGAATGGTTTTAAACAAAATTATAATGCCAATGTTGAGGTTAAACAGTCTGAAAATAAGTCTTCTACTTCATCAGCTAGTACTTCTTCTGGTTTTACTTTTGAACAGATGAAGAAATTTTTGTCTTTGATCAATGATACTCTTTCTGGAAGCATACACGCTAATATGGCAGGTAGGGCTTCATTCTTTAATGGAAATGTCTGGTTCAATGTTAATTTCTCTAAGTATTTCTATGCTAATTCTAGTATTGCTGTTAAAACTGTTTCATTGGGGGTGGATTATAGATTCAGGTGCTAATCAGCACTTGACTGTTTCCACTGTTGGTATGTTTAATGTTGTGGACATTACTAGCCTTAGGATTACTGTTGGTCATCCTAATGGTACTCTTGCTACTATTAGCCATGTTGGAAACTTAAAGTTGACTAATAATGTTACTCTTTATGATGTTTTAGTTGTTCCTGGTTATTGTGTGAGTTTGTTATCTGTTAATAAGCTTATTAGAGATAGCAAAATGTTTGTTGGTTTTGATGAGGATAAATGTTATATTCAGGATTTGAAAAGGGATAATGTTCTGGGGACTGGTAGTCAGTCTGATGGTCTTTATCTGTTTGACATGCAGTCTAGTAGTACTTTGGGTAAGTGTAATCTGGTTATGTCTTATAATGTGTCTAAACTTGTTTGGCATAATAGATTGGGTCACCCTGCTGACCCAGTCTTGTCTGTTCTTCAAAATGATCTTGGTATTTCCAAGAACTCCTCTGTGCCTGTTTGTGAAGTCTGTCACAGGGCCAAACAGACTAGGGAACCTTTTCCTTTATCTGATCATAAGTCTGAGAAACTTGGTGAACTTATTCACCTTGACTTATGGGGTCCTTACAGAGTTGCTAGCAGAGAGGGGTACAAGTATTTCTTAACTGTTGTTGATGATTATTCTAGGGCTGTATGGGCATACTTAATCAAAACTAAGGATGAAGTGTTTGGTGTGTTATGTTCTTTTATACTCTTAATATCAAATCAATTTGGGGTTAAAGTTAAAGTTGTTAGGTCAGATAATGGAACTGAGTTTGTTAATAGAAAAATGAATGAAATGTTTTTTGATCTTGGAATAATACATCAAACTTCATGTGCCCATACTCCTAAGCAAAATGGGATTGCTGAAAGGAAACATAGACACCTCCTTAATGTTGCTAGGAGTCTTATGTTTCAAGGGGGGATTCCTTTAAGATTCTGGTCTGATTGTATTCTAACTGTTGTGTATCTTATAAACAGGCTGCCATCTTCAGTTTTAAAAGGTAAATGTCCCTATGAGTTGTTGTATAAAACTAAACCTAATCTTTCCCATTTGAGGTCATTTGGCTGTCTGTGTTTTGCAACTATTTTAAACAATCATAATAAAATGTCTTATAGATCTGAAAAGTGTGTTTTGATTGGCTTTTCTACTACTAAAAAAGCATATAAGCTTTTAATTTTGGATACTAGAAATGTGTTTTTTGCAAGAGATGTGAAGTTTTATGAAAATATTTTTCCACTTAAAATGAAAACTCTACTGATGCACATATTGCAAGTGAAGTAGATCACTTGAAGTTTTTTGATAGTCTGTGGTCTCAAAGTCCCAATGATGAAGGGAAAGATTCACCAGTTGAGGATGGTAGTATGCCACCTTCAAATGATGCAACAGATACTATGACATATACTACTTATTTGCATCATGAAGGTGGGTGTAACACCCGCTAAATTTCCTAAACCTATTTTACGAGAAAAAATATTTGCTTTTGATTTTCTTTAGTTTTTAAACTTCTCTGGACATGATTGAGTTTGAAAAACAGTGGTTATCTTATTAAAACGTGAGTGTTATTCCATTATCAAGCCGGCATAACCTAGAAAGCACGAAACGAATCAAATTTTCTAAATAAGTTATTTTCGAGAAAGTTATGCGTATTTATACTCGTTTTTATTGGAAAAATTATATCGTAAACAATGGCGCAAGTTTCGTAATTTTTTGAGTCCCTTTGGTACTTCAAATGAGTCCCAAAGTGTTTTTACCAAAAGTATTACTACTTTGGCAGTTTTAGTCCCTCCGCCCAAATGTTTAACCCACACCCCCATGACTTTCGTTTGTACAAGTTTATCCCTTCCTCAAAAATATATAAACCCTAAATTTTTATTATTTCTTCATTTAAACACACACACACAATAATACTTCTCTCTCATCTCTCTCTCCCCCCACCCCTCCGGTCACCAACTCCGGCAACCACCATCACCGTCGTAGGAAAATTTTCCGGCGAGACTTTTTATTCGTCGAATCGTTAGATCGGTTTGTATTTCACCCTTCTGGAGATTTCTAGCGCGTGACGCGCCCCACAACCCTCTCTCGCGCCAACCACCGCCACTGTCACCGTACCGCTACCACCACAGCCCCCTCCTCTTCTCTTTCTCGACGGTAAAACCCCGCACGCGCCCCCTTTTTCCGTTTTTATATTTTTTTTCGAAACCCTAATATTTTGTAACTTTTTATTTCAACCGATTTTTATATAAAACTTGTTATAAAACCTGTTTAAAATCTTAAACAAGTGTGGATCTAAAATTTAAACCCGTGACTCGATTTTGACTCAGTCAACTCGGCGACTCACCGAGTCAACTCGCGTTGACTCGGGCGAGTTAGCCCTTGTTTTGATTTATTTCGATTTAAAAGATCTTTATTTTGTTGTTTGTAGTTTGATTTGGTTTTGTCTCGGGTCTTGTGTATCTCGGCTGTGGGAACTGATTAGGGCCGAGCCGTGACTCGAGGAGAGTCACGGCGAGGCAAGTGATGTGGTAGGGTTAGGATTTGATAGTTTGTTATGGTTCGGTTTGTATTTGGAATGCGGATTTGGATTTGTTTGAGCTTCGGCTAGGTTTAGGATTTGCAGGTGGAGGTTTGATGTTTGTGTTTGGATTGGTATTAGTTATGCTTAGTTTAGCCGAGAGCTACGTAAGCTCGAGGTGAGTCGAGCCGTGACTCGTGGTGAGTCACGATGACATTTATTTTACATAATTAGTTATTGAATCGCGGTATATTTTATTGAGTCGTGTAGACTATTTATTTGTTTATCAATATGGTGTTTCGGACTCACATTTGACACATGGGATAATAACTTGACATATTTGGATAAAAATGGGATATAGTTATACATTTATACTTGGATATTAATTGTTATACTGTTGATTGGACAAGGATTGGACGATATTGGATTTACGGTATTAGTTGGTGGACCTTTATGGACTCTTTTGGTACTTGAGACGGAAGAGTGGGTTAGACGCATATCACCCTCAAACTGATGGGCAAAGTGAAAGAACAATCCAAACCTTAGAAGACATGCTCCGAGCGTGTGTTATCGATTTCGGGAAAGGTTGGGACAAGCACTTGCCTTTAGCAGAGTTCTCCTACAACAATAGCTATCATGTCAGTATCAAGGCAGCACCGTTCGAAGCACTTTACGGCCGAAAATGCAGATCACCTGTCTGTTGGGCTGAAGTTAGAGAGATACAACTCACCGGACCCGATCTCATTCATGAGACAACGGAGAAGATATTCAAGATCAAACAACGATTGCAAGCTGCAAGGGACAGGCAGAAGAGTTACGCAGATGTAAGGCGAAAACCAATGGAATTCCAGGTTGGGGATAGGGTCATGTTGAAAGTATCCCTCTGGAAAGGAATGATACGCTTTGGAAAGCGTGGAAAACTGAACCCTAGATACATTGGACCATTCAAAATCCTATAGAGGATTGGACTGGTGGCATATAAACTTGAGCTACCAGAAGAACTCAGTCGAGTACACGATACCTTTCATGTGTCAAACCTTAAGAAGTGTTTATCCGACGAATCTCTTGTCATACCTTTGAAAGAGATTCAAATCGACGACAAACTTATCTTTACAGAAGAACCCGTGGAAATCATGGACAGGGAAGTCAAGCAATTGAAACAAAACCGTATCCCCATTGTCAAAGTCCACTGGGACTCTAAGCGTGGACCAGAATATACTTGGGAACGCGAGGACCAAATTCGCGCCAAATACCCACATCTATTTCCATAGACACCCCTGACAACTACCTTAGACTAGAATTCTGGGACGGAATTCAGTGTAAGGGGTAGGTACTGTAACCTCCCGTAATTTTCCCTATAAATAGTAAATGTTAATCAATGAACAATATGTCATTACAATACTAATTAACCATTTTTACCAATAACAATTTTTTTTTTGTTATTCATACTATGCTACTTACAATCACAACGTTGTTTGTGATTCCCGAACACCTTGGAACTGGCTCACACACATACCATGATAGTCTATAATCGCGAATAATATAAACCAAGTACCATTTATAACTTTACGTATCGTAAATTGGTTAAACGCGTTTTGCTAAATAACCCGGACTTACGAACGTAAACCTAAACGCACCATAATAACAATGGGCCTCAGCCCATTGCTCATAATAACCAACCGAACCCTCAATTTCATTGGGCCTACGCATCAAACGCAAGCCCAAACCCAATTTAAGCCCAAACCGGCCCAAACACATAAAAACTTGTTTCTAAAGTCGACTCATACTCGCTTTACTTTAGCCATTTTATTTGCAAATACGATTAACAACATATCAATATTCTTGCATGAATCGATTAAGCTCCCAGCCGTGAATCAAGATTGACAACTCGTTTTAGTTTATACGATCAATTGATGCCAGAAAAATCATCAAAGCTCAGCTCGATGATCACAACCTACCCTTTATTTCCACTCGACTCAAAAACGTATTTTTACCTAGGAACTTGTTTCGTTCGATTTCCAAACGACCTCAACAATCTCAAACTTGATATTGGTCACGTCTAAACGTTGCCTAGACCCTTTTAGTACTCGTCCTAAGCTAATCTAAACCGACCCTTAAAAATTTTGTTTTCTTTTTCTTGTTGTCTAGCGCCGGCAAACCACCCTCTAAACCCCTATCATTTTGTGTTATGACACACTCCAAGTTATGACATTTCCTCCTTCCCCCTCCTAACTCCCATACCAATCCATCATATCCCATTATTACCCACATTTGGACACTCAAAATCAACCCTATATAAAGCCATATATACGTTCGAATACACACACAAATACATTTTCACACTTCAAAATTTTACTAAGTGTTCTAGCTAGTGGCTAAGTTCGAATAGGTTTGGACAAATTACAAGGGGTTCGAATCGTGCTAAAGGGTGTTATTTACTTGATCGTGATTATTTGTTGGGTGAAGAATCGAGTAGCAACATTTCTCTAGCGAACACAAATCCCTACGTCGAGTTTTACCCCACCATTTGTGGTGAAGTGAGCCATATTCTCCCTTTTCTTTCCTTTTCACTTTTTTATAATTTTGCTTAGCTATTTGTTTTCACGCTTAGCTTTGAATCATTATCTTGCCAATCTCGTTAATAACACATTTATTTTATTCGACACACTAATTCTCTATAATGCCATCTTCTAAGTAAAACAAATATTCGTAACATTTAAAAACGTATAATCACTTTTTATGACACGTTTCTAAGTCACTTGACCTCATTCGATTATTTTAAAATATTGAAACTGTTTTCAGAAACCGAAAGTCGCCTAAAGATTGGCCTCGTAATTATTTATTTCAACACATGACACCATGAGTTAAAAGCTCAGCCTAATAGCCAACAAGCTAAACTAATAAGTTGTACAAATAAATCAACCTAATAAGCTTATATAATACCTTTTTAAGATCGAAAGCTAAGCGAGTTTAGAACCAGTTTTATAACCTTAATTATTAACTATTGGGCCTTAAGGCCCAATAAGCCAAAATAAGCTATTTATAAGCTATTTTGATAAGCTGGGCAACATAAGCTGTTTTATAACTAAATATCACTTTGTTTCGAGCTTTGAAAAATAATCTTTGAATTATTTACCTCTCGGTAAATAATTAAAACACTAAACGGGCCTTAAAGCCCAAAAGCTTATTTCGATAAGCTGATGAAATAAGCACTTCCAAACCGATTTTATAAGTTGATATTAATCAAATATAAGCCCATGAACAAGCCCAAATGATAACGAACCATTTAACCCTTTAAAAATGTAAAAAGGCCTTAAACGGACCCTTAAGGCCCAATTAAGCTATGATAAGCACTTTTTCATAAATAAGCAGTTTGTACAACTTTAATAAACTATTATGAACATATTTTGGAAATAAAAATGTTAAACCTTGAATTTTGTGATTTTTGGACTAAATTTGCAAATTACACGAACTTAGGGTTAAAATTGTAACCTTTATAAAAGTTGGGGTACAAACTGTCATATTGACATTTTAAGGGTATAAAAAGAATTAATGAAACTGTGGGGAGTATAAGTGTAACATTTGAAAGTTTTGGACTTAAAATGAAATTCTACTTAACTTTGGACTAACCTTGCAAATGTTTCACCGTTAGGGTGAAAAGTGTAAACTTTGTGAAACTTGAAGGATTTTTCAGAAATAACATTTTATAAGTTCATATTAATATTTGATAAACTTATAACTCGAGATAAACGTGTATAAGTCGTGTAAAATAAACATTTATCGACGCATTTTCCTATAATTATATGTGTGTGTGTGTGTGTATATATATATATATATATATATATATATATATATATATATATATATATATATATATATATATATATATATAGTGTAACTTTCAAACGAGAACCATTTTAACTGCAAGAACTGCGAGAACTAATATTGTCCAATCAGAATTTAGTAAATTGATTTCCTTTTATTATATTTAATTAAAATCGTAGGGGTATATCTGTAATTTGCCAAATGTTTAATTAAACATGATTTTATTCATTAATCCTGATGTTTTTCAAATTAAGAAATCCCTACAAACATGGAATTGATTTGATATACGGTTTAATTTTTTGTGTACCATACGGTTTCATTTTTTTTTCCAGATCTTCTTTTCCATTTGTATGAAACAAACCCTAAATCAATTTAAACATCATATCAAACACACAAGTTTTTACACATTACGCAAAATTAATCATGGAAAACATATTTCAAGGACAAGATGAAGAAATTAACGACATCGAAGACCAGAATAATCGATTACTTGTGTTACCTGATCAAGCATTTAATTCTGATTATATGGAACATGATCAAGACGTGAACATTGGTATTATAAGTTGTGTTTTATCGTTTTTTTTTAGTGGTATTAGGGTTTGTTCACGTAGAAAATAGTTTTCATAACCTGTTTTTGTTGATTTTTAGAAATTAGTTTACATAACCTGTTTTTCCCATGTTTAGAAAATAGTTTGCAACTTTTTCCCAGTTAATTGTTGTATGTGCATGCATGTTATTTAGTGTGTCCATGTTGGTTTTTTATCAGATTTTTTCATGTTTTAGGGTTTGATCCTTTGTTGCGTTATTCTTTTAAACCTGTTGTGTTGTTGTTTTATTTTATGTTGTTGCATGTTATTTTGTTATCCATTACAACATCCGTTACTGATTGATTGTTTTTGTGTAGATTATAATGATGTCGATATTTATGACCTTGATCGGGAGTGTATTCCCACACCCCATGGTGGTAGATATTGGGTTCCTGATGTTCCTGTGGATGAGAAGCCTAAAGAGGGTGATGAATTTGCAACTTTTGACGAAGCATATAACGCGTACAAGGTGTACGCTTCTAAGGCTAGGTTTTGTGTTCGTAAAGGTGGAACAAAAAAAAAGGATGGCCAAGTAACACACAAGCACTTGGTATGTCATAAATATGGTAAACCTAGGAAGAGTGTTGAAACAAATACACTTATTGATGGTCAAAATCATGATGTTGAAGAGGTTGAGAATGAAAATGGGAAACGCAAAAGGAAACGTAGATCGACGACGTCCATTACTGATTGCAAAGCACATTTAAGTTTAAAACGTATTGTTGGAACAAATTCCTACAAGATACTCAAGTTTGTGGAGAATCATAATCACAAACTCATTGACCCGGCTAATATGGATCTTTCTCGAGCTAGACGACAGTTGGAATTTGGTGATCATGTTTTCATTCATCGTGCGTCATTATCTAGCATTGGTCCACAGAAAGCACATAAGCTACGAGTTGCACTATTGGGTGGTTTTGATAAAGTTCGTGGCATGCCTGTTGATTGGAACAATTTTCACCGGGGTATGAATTCATTCATCGGTGAAAGGGATGCTCAAATGTTAGTGGACAAGATGCTAAAGAGGCAGGAACATGTACCTGGTTTCTCGTTTCATCATCACACAAAAAATAAAGAGCTTTGCCGTATGTTTTGGGCAGACGAAACAATGAAGTGCAACTATGTTGCATTTGGTGATGTTGTTTCTTTTGATGCTACTTACCATACTAATAAGTGAGTTCCATCACTATTTTATGTTTTCATTGTAAGGATACGATCATATTGTCGTGTTATAAACTAATATATCTGTATAACATGTTTGTTTTAGGTATGACATGATTTTCGTTCCCTTTACTGGTGTTGACCACCACCAAAAATGTGTAACTTTTGGTGCAGCTTTATTGTCTAACGAAAAATATGAATCGTATTGTTGGATGCTTGAAGCATTTTTAAAGGTTCATGGGAAGCAACCACCTCTGGCTCTTACAGACCAAGACGGTGCGGTGCGTAAGGCTGTTCTAAAGATGTTTCCCGAATCGCATAACAGGTTATGCATGTGGCACATTACCCAGAAACTCCCCGGGAAGGTATACTTATTATGTGCATATCTGTTTTACATATTCATTTTTTGTTCATTAAATAAAGATTCAAGTATATATTCATGTATGCCCAACAGACCAATATAATATAAAACCATTGATATACTTACAGGTAATGGGTGATATCGATAAAGACTCTCAATTTAGGAAAGAGTTTCACAAATTAGTTTGGAATATGTACATTGGTCCTCAAATCTTTGAACAACGTTGGCATGATTTAATAACTAGGAATAATCTTGGTGAGAACAAGTGGTTAACTGACATGTTTGCCATAAGGGAAAGATGGGCTCCAGGTTACTTTTCCACGATACCTATGTGTGGTTTGATGAAGACAACTTCTAGATCGGAGAGTTCCAACACATTTTAAAATGGTTCTCGTAAGAAAGTGCCCATATATATATATATATATATATATATATATATATATATATATATATATATACACTTAACCAAACATATGCAAAACGTATAACATAACTTATCGTCTACGAACTTTTGATTATCCACGACGATTCCATTGTTAACCAAGATACTACGACAAATGATCACATAATCACAAGTTATATTTATATATAACTTTATTTTTGAACTTTAAGCATTTTAACACACAAGCTATTCACGTCACAAATGATTTTATCATTCAATACATTTCAAAAGTCATTATTCGCGATAAAACCAAACATAGACTATCGAACTCTAAGACTTGCCATGTATTCCAGGTCGTGTGTTGTTGGAGCCGTTCCCTTATATTATATCGTTTGAAATTTCGATACCACTACTACTATACCACTGAGGTGAGTTCATAGCCCACTTTTATACGATTAAACTATTTCATGGGGAGATACATGCTACAAACATGAACACAAGTATTTTATTGGTATGCTATGCCTGATATTGTTATTGCTTAAGTACCTTATTGCCAAACGTCCCTCATATCATGAGCCTTAGTCACTTACGAGTGAACGTGAATATTGTGAATAGATCTATTTGAGATTGACACCCCCGTTTGTGTCTGCCAGGATAGGCCACCAAACGCACTATATTTGGTCCAGTATAGGTTAATGGCAAATACCTACCCGAGGGCTGGTTACTTTACATCATTTTTATGATGCCATGTTAACGTTTGCGCGTCATGAGCTTAAGGCAATAACAACTGAATTTAAACTTGATTAATTGTAATTCGATGCAATTAACACCCGGAAGTTGTGTTCAACTATTAAATTCAAACCTATGAATATCACTCAACAATTTGTTGACTTTTAGCATGTTTATCTCAGGTAACTAAAGAACGAAACTCAAGGCACGGAGTGGGCACTAAACCCTGGCACGGGTGTTAAATAATGTTTTTATCGTTCACCTTTTTAACATTCATGTCTGTCATGATGTGTTAAACTATGAAAACAACTTTTGTACTTGAATATTTGGTTTTGATGAATGATAACTCAAACTTTAAAAACGTCTCTTTAGAGCCGTTTTCTATGATGATGACTATGATCCTCTAAGTAATGCCCTATTTAGTCTTCCGCTGTTCAAATTGAATTTAGGGGGTGTTATAGATTGGCATCAGAGCCATGGTTATAGAGAACCAAGTGTAGTTTAAACACTGGACTATAACTATGTTTTCAAAACGGACCATCTTTACACTATATCACCTTACGCCCTCCGTGCCTACACATTTCCAACATCTTGTAGAGAATGTTGCTTATCATATGAGTTCTTAACAATGTTAACATGTTTTATGGTTATATTAATGACTTACATTTACTATTTGGGATTATTACAGTACTATGTCTTCGACTTCCCATCCCATCATCTGATTCAGAGACTGAGGACACCATGCTTCTCACTGCAGCCCCCACCTTAGCAGCTATGCCTACCCACACTTCATCGGCATACGATCAGTACCTACAGAGCAAGCAGTGGCTACCTGTTTCCGACTTGGATACTTCTCTCCCAGTGCAGCCACCACCTCTAGCTGCACCAGTCCTTCCGGTCCTTCATCATTCCTCCAGCTCGGAGGCGGACGATGAGTCATCTGACTCAGAGTCTTCTGACACCTATGTGGCACTACCACCATCTCCACCACCTGCACTGGTTCGCCGGTGTAGGCGAGTGCGACAGCTCCAGCCATATAAGCCAGCACCCTTCGGACGACTCTTCCGACATCACGGGGGAGGTCCTGTTTGTATCCACACTGCCCGGAAACGGGTACGTGCACCACCTGCTCCACTTGTACCACCACCATCTCCACTCATACCACCACCAGCTCCATTCGTACTACCACCAGCATCATCGGTGTCCCCTACATCACCTTTGACCAGGGCATGGCCATCACCACTCCCATCCCCTGAGCCTTCTAGGACACCATCACCTACATTACTATCTCCAGCTCAACCACCCACTGTCTTTTATCAGCAGACCACTACTGTTCCATTACCATCTCCTGTTCCATCACCTACTTCTTCATCATCAGTTGCTCACTGTGCACCACTACCACCTCGCAAGAGGGCACGTTTCTTGGTCCCATCATCATCAAACCCCTATGTTCAGGCTGCGACTGAGGCTGCTGCTCACCCTCGACCCCGCAGGAGGGTCGATGCTAGCAGATGGTCGTTCTTACTACCACTTATCCGTTACTGGAGGTCCCAGGAGGGTACCCCGAGTGCTACGGATTTAGGAGAGAGTTCATCCACAGCTGCTTCCAGGATTCTTCCGGTTACCGGAGAACCCATCCATCATACCATACCCTTGCTAGCAGCTAGGTTAGTCAGACACGAGGATCGTATCGATGAGATCATAGACATTATTGATGACTTTCCACTCGAGCATATCAAGAATATTGGGGATGAGGTGGAAAACCTCGTGATTAGTCAGATAGCTATGGAGGAGGTTTTCGATCTGATGGGCACTCGTCTTTAGGAGGCCCTAGAGAATATTGCAGTGTTAGGAGATGCTGCTACATTGATGCAGGGAGAGATCGAGTCACGAGATGATGAGCTTGATAGGGTCAGCACTCAGGTCATGACTCTTAGGCGTATGGTGGAGGACTCCCAGGCTAGGGAGAGGGCTAGAGATCAGACGGTGGAGACATTGACAGAGATGGTTAGGGATCTACAGCGCCGACTGGATGGTGCACCAGGGAGTTCATAGATCAGTGATGTATCAACTATAGATAGGAAGTATCTTAGCCTGCCACTTATGGCATTAATAAAGGATCTTGTATCATTATGTTTTGTAAAACAACTGAACAAGTTATTAATATCATGATGTTGGTTATGTATTGTGCTATATATGATGTTGATTTATGTTTCCGTGGTTGTTTCATTTTATCCACATGTGTTGTGATTCTCTTATGTTTTGTCACGTTGGAATATCGAATCATGCAAACCAAGTCAATCGTTATGTTTCCATGTGTGTTGTGATTGCATTTAGACATGTCGTGATGTTGTTTATGATGATGTGGTACTTACTTGTATCTACAGATGTGGACCAGAGTTGATCATTTTATATTCGTGCACAAAAGTATTCGTACATGTCATGATTTATGATTCTCATAGACTCAGTTGATGTGGTTTAATATTATGACAATATTGTCATAACTTGCACTCGATTACTTGTTACTCGAATTATTATCACTTAACATGGTTATTGTGTAAACTCTAAATGTATGTCTTCTGGTGATTTTGATAGAAATATGGCTCGTACAAGGAAAGCAACTGCAACACCTGCACCTGCAACACCTGCACCAACTATGACTCCGGCAGCTATCCAGAAAGCGATTGCTGATGGTGTTAATGCAGTTTTGGCAGAACAAGAAGCGGCAAATGCCCGCTCTAGTGGCACCAGCAGGCCAACAGGAGAAAGCAGGACAACTGCACCCCGCAAGTGTACCTACAAGGATTTCATGAGTTGTCAACCAACTTACTTCAAGGGTACAGAAGGAGTTACAGAACTTGCTCACTGGTTTGAGCGTGTTGAAATAGTCTTCATGAGAAGCAGTTGTACCGAAGATTGTAAGGTCACTTTTGCTACAGGAACTCTCTTGCAAGATGCTTTTTCTTGGTGGAATGCCACTGCCCAAAGTATGGGTATGACAGAAGCATATCAACTCACCTGGACTGAGTTTAAAAAGAAAATACTGAAGAAGTATTGCCCACGAATTGAGATGAGAAAACTAGAAGATGAGTTCCACCAGCTGGTGGTAAAAGGGAATGATATCAAGACATATAACAGGCGATTCCAAGAGCTTGCTACACTATGTCCTACTGTGGTACCGGATCTTGAAAAGACATTGGAAAAGTATGTCGAAGGGTTACCTCGAAGCATCGAGGGAGATGTCACCTCATCCAAACCACCAACTCTGGAAGAAGCCATTACCATCGCCCAAAGGCTACTGGACCGAGAGGTCAAGTATAATTCTGCTCAGGCAAACAATGATCTCAAGCGAAAAATTGATGACAAAAGAACCAACCACAACAACAAAAGCAACAACAACAACAATTACAACAACAACAGCCACCGCAACAACAACTCCAACAGAACGACAGAAACAACAACCAGTACCACCACAACCGCCACAATCAATAAAACCGTAGGCAGGAAACTGCCAGGGCTTATGCTGCCACTGAAGGCAGGGAATACATGGGTCAAAAACCTCAATGCAACAAGTGCAAGCTACATCACAATGAACCCTGCACAACCAAGTGTATGAAATGTCACAAGGTGGGTCATCAGACCAAAGATTGCAGGAGCCCCGCTACTGGGAGCAATCTACAAGCTGTAACTCCAACCTGCTACTCTTGTGGAGAAGTGGGTCATTTCAAAAACCAGTGCCTGATTGGTCCCGAAACAGTCAACTTAAATCAACCACGGATGTGGTCAAACAAAGTCAAACTATCAAAGACACAATGCAATAATCCAAGGAGTATAGTTTTATCCCCGGGTCGTTTAAGTCCCAGCGAGATGCGAAATTGTGCTTAAAAACGGATCGTGATCAAGTGTTATTGAACAGAAAAGGGATTATGGTTTTGATTACACTAATGAGATAAGAAAATAGCTTTAACCAAGCTATATAAACAAGAATGTAAAAACAAGTTAAATAGAAACGTATAAAAACCTAAAAATGTACGTTTAAATTTAAACAAACGTAAACGTACGAAAAAAGTGAGTTTTAAGAAATAAAAAGCCTACGGATATGAAATTTATATTTTTACAACCCTAATAATAAAAGAAAATTATTGGAAAAAGAAAATTATTTTTTAGACTTATTAATTAATTATTATTAATTAAAAACTATTTTTAACTATTTAATAATACCCTAAATTAAAAGAAAATAGGAAATAAACCTAGAAAATTAAAATTCTAACTTAGATAAATCTTAAATAACCTAAAACTTATTTAAAAATTGAAATTATATTTTTTTACACTTTTTCTCTATTTATTATTAATTATTTATTATTTTAATTACTTTTTAACTATTTAAAATTCTAATAAATACTAAACCAACAAAGAAAAATCTGAAATTTTTTCTATAAATACTTTAAAGTGATAAGAAGATAAGAAAATTATAAAAATGAAATCTACTTAATTAAAATTTAAAAAGATAAATTCTATTAAATAGAAGCTATCACTATATTTCTATTTTTGATTTTTTTTAAGTCCTAAAAATATTTTTATATTTTTCCTAGATTAAAAATGACAAAAGAAAATTATGAAAATTGGATTTATATTTTTCTGATTATTTTTCTATTTTTTATGATTTAATTACTATTAAAAACTAATAAAAATGATTAAAAATATTAAAAGACTTAGAAAAATTATGAAAAATTTAAGTTAAGTCTAAATTAATAATATAAGGCTAGGAAAATTAAAATTGGAACTTGAAATAAGCTAATGGGCTGATTTGGGCTAATAAGCAGTTGGCTTATAAGCACAAAATAAGCTAAAAAGCAAATAAAGTTGCCAAAAGTTCAGGAACAAGGTAATATGATGAGATAACCACAAATCAACTAAAAAACACAAATAACAACAAGAGATTAAGCAGGTTAGGCAATTGACTGATGTGGATTCTAACACAGAAATCTCAGGAAATAGCCCAACTTGCAGGCAAGATTAAGCACTCAAATAAGTTGCTGAGATTCCAAATTATGGGGGCAAAAGTAAGATAGAACTACTGGGTATGCAAAAACACCAAAAGCCCTATCACAATTTGACCAATTGAGGTCCAATTGATGCCTAGATCAGCAACTCAGAACCATGGGTCTGCTGTGGTGTTGACTTTTGCAGAAAAATAGAAGTTTTGACTTTGGTGAGATTTGAATGATTCCTAGTGATTGATAATGGTATAATAAGCTATGAAAAGACTACACTAAGCAACTTTAACAACAATTGAACTGATTTGATGATTATGCAACTCCAAAATCCTAACAGCTAGACTGAAATGGAAATTAAAGGGCCAATTTGACTTTTTATCAAACAAGGCTTGGATTTTATTGCTTGACTGAGATAAATGATCCTAGTATGACATGTCTTAAACAACAAACAACAACAATACAACCTGAATGCCACAGAGATCAGCAGATCCAAACACCCCTTAACAACTATGATTTTGCAATTTTCAAAGGAACTTGATGATTTAGACCATGATACTGATTCAAGCTGACATAATATGATACAATGATCTTACATGAACACATAAGTAACAACAATAACACCAAAAAACACAGAACAACAATTATGCTAATATGACTGTTAAAATTAGATTTAAGCAAAAGGCAAATTTAATGAACAAGCAACTTATTTTAAGCTATATTATGACTGAATAATACCACAAAGATTGGAAAACACAAAGATTAAACCACCAAACTAGTTTACACAGTAATATGCAATATTAAAGAGAATTGAGCTTACAAGGTGCTTCCAGCTAAAAACCAAGAACAAGGACCAATGAAACACTCCTATAGAACCTCCTCAGGTTCACTAACCCAGGGCAATCCAATATTTACCCTGCTCCAGCCATGAACACCATGAACCTGTTGTGTTGACTTTTGTTGACTGATTATGAATTTTTGATTTTTTCTTACTAAACTTGTTTTAATGAGTGCTAATAGCTTATATAAGCTATATGGGAGCTTACATGTACTTATGAGTCAATATAAACAAACAAAAACAACAATACAGCTTAATTTAGATTTTTGAGATAAAAGTGGAAATGGCATAAACTGAGATAGCAACTAAAACTTGAAATTAATTATTGGAAAGGATTTATATTACACTGGAACAACTAAATTCAACACTTGAAAGATTAAAATTACACTGGAAATTTAAATTTAACTAATTCGACACTAAATAACTAAAATTACACTAGATAATCCTTCACACTGCTTTTTCTTCTTTCTTTATAGACTATTATCCCTTTGTCGACATCCCTGAGCATATCCCACTTCATCTGAGCCATTGATTTCCAAGAATTCATCAGATTCGACCACTTGGCAATTTTGGCGGGAAAAAGTCATAAGCAGGTTATTTTAATTAATGGAATTTGGGTGTTTGTGGAGGTGGAGGGGAGAGATTAGTGACTAGGGTGATGAGTTGGAAGGGTGAGGTGTAAAGGTTGAGTGGTATTGGAGCAGTGATGGAGGAGGGGTGGTTTTGGCGGGGTGTTGTGAGGAAGAAGGAATACCAGGGTTGGTTTGACCCTGGTTTGACCTGGTATTTTTATTTAATTAAGGGTTGGGCCGGGTCAAGGTTTAGTTGGTTGGGCTGGGTTGGGTTTTAGATAAAGGGTATTGGGTTTAGTTTAATTTAGGGTCTGGATTTAGTTTATAGGAATTAAGCACAAGGACCATTTTGTAATATTTGGATTTTTAGGGACTGAAATTGAAATTTTCCCAAAGTATCACAAGGTACCAATTTTGCCAAGATAAATAGTACAAGGGTTTTAATTATTAATTTTCCATTTTAAATAACCCAGGGACCATTTTTGACATTTTTAAAAGTTCAGGGACCTTTTTGTAATTTTTGCTCAAACAATCATTCAAGGACCAAATTTGACAATTAAGATTATTTTAGGGACCTTGAATGATAAAATTCCACTTTTTTAGATTCTAGGGACTAGATTTGCCAAATTATGAAAGTTCAGGGACTAAAATGCAAATTATGCCATTTATTGTTTGTTTTTCCCTGAAACTTATAAAAACACAGTCAGATGATATTTTTATACATTTTTAGACTTTTTAAAGTGTTTTTGACTGTTTCTGTAGCTCAAATGTGAAAGAAATGATGAGTATTTACACACTCATCAATCTCCCACACTAAACTATTGCTAGTCCCTAGCAATATTTTTGAAAATTTAATGGATTTTATCTCTTTACCAGAAGCCATCACCTCTGGAGTAGCCAAATGTTTCAGTTCAAGTAAGAACTATGGTACACTGATAACCATGTGATTTTGAGCAAATCACCAGCTGTAAACGGTTTTGGTTTGTCTTTACCAGAAGCCGTTTGCTTCTGGACTAGCCAGCTCTTAGATAAATTATTAATATTATCTTTGGTGAGCTGATTACCAATTATGGTATTCCAAAGCCTTTACCACAAGCCATAAACTTGCGGGCTAGCCAACTCTTCACTAATTAAAGATATGGTGAGTCGAGAACCATACAATTTTTGGCAAATTGCAAGCCATAAACGGATTTGATATATCTTTACCCAGAGCCGTTTGCTCCGGGATTAGCCAATCCTTATGTGGGTTAGACATGGCGGACTGATAACCATTTTCTGAGTTCTAAGTGAGAAAATTTTTTTTTTTAAAATTTTAGGCTAAAAATGGGGGTGCTAGATGATACATTTGATAAAATTCGCTAGAATTCCCCCCCCCACACTTAGAACTGAATATTGCCCTCAATATTCAAAGAACTGGCTGTTAAACCAACACTTAGAACGTAAAAGGGAAATACTGAATAGCCATTATTTTTATATACATATTTATTTTATTTTTATTTAATTTGCATTTAAGCCGTTAAGGCATGCAAATTCCCTCTTTTTTTTTTTTTTTTTTTTTTTTTTTTTTTTTAGCTTTACATAATTACAACATGTGGGGCATCTCCCCCACACTTGGGTGGTAGAAAATAGAAAGAAGTCAGAAATATGGGTGAAAACCCATATGGTGCGGGCTAATGTTTTTGATCACCGAGTCACTAGCTTGACTCGATCCCCGCATTCATTGGTTCATGGGGAAAGTTTGAAGATCCGGGACAACCATAAATGGTATGTCCTCTCCAAAGTAGTGTTTTAACCGATGACCATTCACTTTGAAATTTGGTCCGTCATTTTGAGATAACTCAACGGTACCATATGGATAAACTTTTGTAACAGTGAATGGACCAGACCAACGGGATTTGAGTTTTCCCGAGAAAATCTTCAATCTGGAATTGAAAAGAAGGACTCGATCACCAACGTTGAAAACGCGGTTCTTGATTTTAGAGTCATGAATCTTCTTTGTCTTTTCTTTGTAGATCAAAGAGTTCTCGTAAGATTGATCACGCAGTTCATTTAATTCATTCATTTGAACTTTACGGTGATCACCCGCAGTTTGAAGGTCAAAGTTAGCATGTTTCAAGGCCCAGTAGGCTTTGTGCTCTAATTCGATCGGAAGATGACATGCCTTTCCGTACACAAGCTTGTAAGGTGTACACCCGATGGGTGTTTTGTAAGCTGTACGAAAGGCCCATAGTGCATCATCCAATTTATCCGACCAGGATGCACGATTTTCTCCTACAGTCCTTTCCAAGATTCTTTTAATACCCCGATTTGAAACTTCAACTTGCCCACTTGTTTGTGGGTGATACGCAGTAGAAAGACGGTGAGTTACACCATACTTTTGCATGACTTTGTCAAATTTGTCATTGCAGAAATGCGTACCACGATCACTGATTATAGCACGTGGAGTTCCAAAACGGGCAAAAAGAGCTTTCAGGAATTTTACAACAACTCGGGCATCATTGGTGGGTAAAGCTTTTGCTTCAACCCATTTTGACAAATAGTCAACAGCCACGAGAATGTATTTGTTTCCTCGAGATGATGGAAATGGCCCCATAAAGTCGATACCCCAGACATCAAAGATTTCACAGACTTGAATTGCATTTTGTGGCATTTCATTTCGTTGTGAAATATTTTCGTGACGCTGACAAGCTTCACAAGTTTTTATGAGTTCTTGGGCATCCTTATAGATTGTGGGCCAATAAAACCCGGAATCAAACACCTTTTTGGCGGTGTAGTTTGGACTATGATGGCCCCCCGTGGGTCCAGCATGGCAAGCTTTGAGAATGTCAATAGCTTCCTGTCCATAAACACACCGTCGGATGACTTGATCCGCACAGATTTTGAATAAGTAGGGGTCGTCCCAGAAATAATGTTTAACATCCTTGAAGAATTTATTCTTCTGTTGGGTCGACATCCCTTTCACAATGAAGTTACCCGCATGGTAATTTGCGAAGTCAGCAAACCATGGGGTAGTAGAATCTCCTCGAAAAGTAACCGCATTGAGTGTCTCGAGAGGAAATGTTTCATTTATTTCCTTTTTCTCGAAATCATCTTGGTGTGGGTTCTCTAATCGGGATAGATGATCAGCAGCAAGGTTCTCAGCTCCTTTTTTATCACGTATAATGATATCAAATTCTTGCAGGAGGAGAACCCAACGGAGTAATCTCGGCTTTGCATCTTGTTTTGCAAAGAGATATTTGAGAGCCGAGTGATCCGTATACACTACACATTTTGTCAAGATCAAATATGGCCGAAACTTCTCAAAGGCATACACCACAGCCAACAATTCTTTTTCTGTAGTGGTGTAATGAGTTTGAGCTTCAGTCATGGTTTTACTTGCGTAGTGGATAGGCTGAAAATGTTTGGCTTTTCGTTGCCCCAGGACTGCACCGATTGCAAAATCACTTGCATCGCACATGAGCTCAAAGGGAAAATCCCAGTCGGGGGCAACTAGAATGGGTGCTTCAGTAAGCTTTTTCTTTAATATGTCAAAAGCTTTGATGCACTCTGGTGAGAAGATAAAAGGAGCATCTTTTTCAAGAAGATGAGTCATAGGCCGGGCGATTTTAGAAAAATCTTGTATGAATCTACGATAGAAACCGGCATGACCCAAAAAACTCCTAATACCTTTGACGGTAGTGGGATGAGGTAATTTACCAATGACATCAACTTTAGCTCTGTCAACCTCAATCCCGTTCTTTGATATCTTATGGCCGAGGACAATGCCCTCTCTGACCATAAAATGACTTTTCTCCCAATTTAGACAAAGATTGGTGTCTTTACACCGTTTCAACATGTTTTCTAAATTGGAGAGACATGCTTGGAACGAATCCCCAATGACCGAAAAGTCATCCATAAAGACCTCCATTGTTTTACCGATCATGTCAGTAAATATAGCCATCATATACCTCTGGAACGTGCCTGGAGCATTACATAAGCCGAAAGGCATACGTTTATAAGCAAAGGTTCCATAAGGGCATGTGAAGGTAGTCTTTTCTTGATCTTGTGGATCAATGGGAATTTGAAAGTAACCCGAGAAACCATCAAGGAAACAATAATACTCGTTCCCTGCTAATCTCTCAAGCATCTGATCCATAAAAGGTAGAGGAAAATGGTCTTTACGGGTGGCATCATTTAACTTACGATAGTCAATGCAAACACGCCACCCCGTAACCAATCGAGTTGGAATCAACTCATTTTCATCATTTGTGACAACAGTCATGCCACCCTTTTTTGGAACACAGTGAATGGGACTAACCCAAGGACTATCAGAGATGGGATAAATCAATCCTGCATCAAGAAGTTTGAGAACCTCTTGTTTGATAACATCGTGGATTTTGGGATTTACCCTTCGCTGGTGTTGGACTGCTGGTTTGAAGTCATCCTCCATTAATATTTTGTGAGTACAAAATTCAGGGTCAATACCCTTTATGTCGGAGAGTTTCCAAGCAATGGCTTGCTTGTGTGACTTCAAGACCTTTATTAGAGCAGTCTTTTCCTCAACACTTAAGTCTTTAGCAATAATGACGGGTAATTTATCATCACCCTCCAAGAATGCGTACTCAAGATGAGGTGGTAAGTCTTTGAGTTCGACCTCAGGAAATTCATCAGTTTTCTCAACTGATCTGATTTCCTCATTATGAAGTTCAACGGGAGGGAGTGGAGGAGAATTGTCCTGATTTAACAATGTCTCAAGAAGAAGAATATCTCCCTCCAGATCAATCTCAGCGTCATCAATCCCTTCTAGGAATGAATCACACTTGAGAAAATCATCGATCTCTTCCAAATTGAAATCACTTCCCTCAAACGGAGTGAGAGAAGGGGAAGAGTCGGAAATGCCAGGCAAAGAAGATGTGGTGGTATCCCCACTCACAGAATTATGAGAATAACCAAGAAACTCTTGAGAGTACTCCTCTGAAACAATATCAATGACATCGATTCGGTTAACCGATTCAGAATCATAATTAGAGGAGTACCTCGAAGTTTGATCGAGGTTAAAGGTAACAGCTTCATGACCCACACGTAATGTGATTTCATGCTCAAATACATCTATGAGAGCACGGCCCGTTCTTAGGAATCCTCTTCCAAGAATGAGAGGAACCCTGGGATCAGCATCGAAATCCACAACCACAAAGTCAGCTGGAAAATGGAACTTTCCTACTTTCACAAATACGTCCTCAGCAATGCCAAGTGGACGAGATATTGAACGATCTGCAAGCTCAAGAGTCATGCAGGTAGGAGTAAGTTTAGGAAGAGAAAGTTTCTTCCATACTGATTTAGGCATCAGGTTGATGCTTGCACCAAGATCGGCCAAGGCATAGCATTCAACCATTCCTGGAAAGACACAAGGTAGTAGAAACCTTCCAGGATCTCCAAGCTTCTCGGGAAGCTTTTTCAAGATAACTGCTGAGCAGTTCTCATTTAATGGAGTCTTTGCCATTTCAAACAGTTTTTCCTTGTTGCTTAACAAGTGTTTGATTGTGGATGCAAACTTGGGCATCAGAATGATAGCATCCGCAAAGCTTATGTCAAAGTGTAATTCATGAAAAATTTGAAAGAATTTATCCATTTGTTGACTAGCTTTTTCGCGGAGCTTTTGCTCATTTAAACGTGATGGGTAGGGAATAGAAGTTTTGGATTTAGGGCTTTCAACCGGGGTTTCAGGATGTTCAAAGACAACTTGATGTTTAGTCTTGGGTTTCGGGACAATTTGAGGTTGGACGTTGTTGGTACCTCCGTTATTAGTAGGAAGTACCGGGTCCTTAGTCACCTCAGGCTCACTTCCCACTACCTTGGGGGAAGAAGAAGAAGTGGTAGTGGAAATAGTGGGTCCCTCATATGAAACACCACTTCGGGTTGTGATCGCCTTAACATCGCCCTTCGGGTTAGCGATCGTGTTGCTCGGAAGTTTTCCTGAGCCCGAAGGTTGATCATTTAAAGACTTTTTAATCTCAGAGATCTGGCTGACCAACAACCTGTTTGTGTCCTCTTGAGCTTTCATGAATTGCCTCAACAACTCATCAGATGATGGATGTTGGGCTGGAATGGCTTGATGTTGATTAGGGAAATTTTGCATTCGGTTATTTTGATTATAACCTTGATGTTGAAAATTCCCTTGATTTGGATTACCATTTCCCTGAAAATGATTTCCCTGGTTGGAATTGTTTCGATTAAAGTTTCCTTGGTGTTGGAAACCTTGATTTTGTCCAGAATTGAAATTCCCTTGGTTTTGATAACCTTGGTTCATTCGAGGTTGATTTTGGTTCCGGTTTTGCAAATTCTGGTTTTGATTAAACCCTGGTGGTCCTTGGTAGGTGCTAGCTCGGTATGGTTCCATTTGAGGACGGTATTGATTACCTCCTTGATTTGAAGTACCGGCTATAGCATTAACTTCAAAAGGACTACCATCGGTGGCAGTACAGTCGTAGTATGCATGAGGGCCACCACAAGTAACACAGACTTCCACTTTCTTCACTTCAGCATGTGAAGGAGTTTGTGTGAAAGTGACTTTCTTTTGGCTTGAGAGAACCAAAGCTTGAATAGCATCCGTGAGTTTGTCAATCTTAGCATCGGTGCTAGAAGTACTCACGGGAGATGAAGTAGAAGGACCGGCACTAGCCTGAGAATGATATGGCTTTGTTCGTGCAGTACGGACCTTAGACTTATTTTCAATAATCGCTAAAGCTTCTTTGACAGTTCTGCTCAAAAAGTTACCTCCTGAGGAGGCATTGAGAGAATCTTGGTCAGATTGGCTCACTCCATTATAGAAAGTGTCGATTTGCATCAACTCGGTAAAACCATGGTGAGGACATTTACGAAGCAATTCTTTGAAACGATCCCACGCGTCACTAAACGATTCATCAAATCTTTGTGTGAATTTGATGATTTCATTTTTAAGACTTGTCGTTCTAGATGGTGGAAAAAATTCGTTTACAAACTTTGTAACTAAGTCCTCCCATGTCTCAATTGAACGAGGGGGTTGTTTTTCAAGCCATATCCGGGCTTGTCCCTCGAGAGAAAATGGGAATAGAAGAAGTTTGATTGAGCTAGACGGGATGTTCTTGTATTTAATGGTAGATGTAATTTTGTTAAACCATCGAATGTGAGCATGAGGATCATCCCTCTCAAAACCGTAGAATTGGCTTGAGGTTACAAGATTCAGTAACCCGGTTTTGAGCTCAAAACTCTCAGCTACAATAGCTGGAACAACAATGGCATCTCCATAACCCTCGATGGGTGCCTGGAGAAGCTCATTCATTGGCAAATCTGCCATGACGACAGGATCAGTACGTTCCTCAGATACGACTGATGGGGCAGAACGTCTACGACGCCTTCGAGGTATGTTTCCAAGCTCACGGAGAGGGCTTGATGACCTAGAAGAACGAGTGCGCATGCACTAAGACGAGTCTGAGAATCCTTTATAGTGGAGGAAACTCAGAAAAGGGGTAAGAAGATTATTTTTGGATTTTTATTTAAATTTTTTTTTTCTATTAAAAATCAAGATCGAGAAAAAACACAAGTGAACTTAAACCAATAATCAACAGGCGTACGGTAGCTCTCTAACTGACAAACGCACAGAGTGGCGGAGAAGCAAAGGTGGGCAGTTACGCTCCTTAAAAACCCGCTTCTTTCAGTCTGACAATTTAATGTCAGACTATCCTAGAACCTCCGTTAGAGTTTGTTTATCAATTAAAGGTGAGCCGATATTCGCAAGTGATACAAAGGCAAGTTTTTATCTTAAGTTTGGGAACTTATTATGGCCGCACCCCCAGTTAGGTAGTGCTCAGTCTTGGTTCTCGATGGTTAATTTTTATTTATTTGTCTATTATTTAACAGAGAAAATGGAAAATATTTTTGATGTTTTTATTTTTTATATGATATTATATATAGAAAAGAAAAGAAAATATTTTTGTTTTTTATATGGTTTATGGGGAATAAGAATACGATATTTTTGGTGCTTGATCCGTTAAATGAGTTAACTTCACAAGCGTTTTGCTTTATATATGATAAATATACAAGAGAGAGAAGATATTCACAGATTGGGGTTCAAAGACACGATACTGCAAAACGTTTGAAACACGCAACACACCTCCCTGGCAGCGGCGCCAAAATTTTGATTGGTCCCGAAACAGTCAACTTAAATCAACCACGGATGTGGTCAAACAAAGTCAAACTATCAAGGACACAATGCAATAATCCAAGGAGTATAGTTTTATCCCCGGGTCGTTTAAGTCCCAGCGAGATGCGAAATTGTGCTTAAAAACGGATCGTGATCAAGTGTTATTGAACAGAAAAGGGATTATGGTTTTGATTACACTAATGAGATAAGAAAATAGCTTTAACCAAGCTATATAAACAAGAATGTAAAAACAAGTTAAATAGAAACGTATAAAAACCTAAAAATGTACGTTTAAATTTAAACAAACGTAAACGTACGAAAAAAGTGAGTTTTAAGAAATAAAAAGCCTACGGATATGAAATTTATATTTTTACAACCCTAATAATAAAAGAAAATTATTGGAAAAAGAAAATTATTTTTTAGACTTATTAATTAATTATTATTAATTAAAAACTATTTTTAACTATTTAATAATACCCTAAATTAAAAGAAAATAGGAAATAAACCTAGAAAATTAAAATTTTAACTTAGATAAATCTTAAATAACCTAAAACTTATTTTAAAACTGAAATTATATTTTTTTACACTTTTTCTCTATTTATTATTAATTATTTATTATTTTAATTACTTTTTAACTATTTAAAATTCTAATAAATACTAAACCAACAAAGAAAAATCTGAATTTTTTTCTATAAATACTTTAAAGTGATAAGAAGATAAGAAAATTATAAAAATGAAATCTACTTAATTAAAATTTAAAAAGATAAATTCTATTAAATAGAAGCTATCACTATATTTCTATTTTTGATTTTTTTTAAGTCCTAAAAATATTTTTATATTTTTCCTAGATTACAAATGACAAAAGAAAATTATGAAAATTGGATTTATATTTTTCTGATTATTTTTCTATTTTTTATGATTTAATTACTATTAAAAACTAATAAAAATGATTAAAAATATTAAAAGACTTAGAAAAATTATGAAAAATTTAAGTTAAGTCTAAATTAATAATATAAGGCTAGGAAAATTAAAATTGGAACTTGAAATAAGCTAATGGGCTGATTTGGGCTAATAAGCAGTTGGCTTATAAGCACAAAATAAGCTAAAAAGCAAATAAAGTTGCCAAAAGTTCAGGAACAAGGTAATATGATGAGATAACCACAAATCAACTAAAAAACACAAATAACAACAAGAGATTAAGCAGGTTAGGCAATTGACTGATGTGGATTCTAACACAGAAATCTCAGGAAATAGCCCAACTTGCAGGCAAGATTAAGCACTCAAATAAGTTGCTGAGATTCCAAATTATGGGGGCAAAAGTAAGATAGAACTACTGGGTATGCAAAAACACCAAAAGCCCTATCACAATTTGACCAATTGAGGTCCAATTGATGCCTAGATCAGCAACTCAGAACCATGGGTCTGCTGTGGTGTTGACTTTTGCAGAAAAATAGAAGTTTTGACTTTGGTGAGATTTGAATGATTCCTAGTGATTGATAATGGTATAATAAGCTATGAAAAGACTACACTAAGCAACTTTAACAACAATTGAACTGATTTGATGATTATGCAACTCCAAAATCCTAACAGCTAGACTGAAATGGAAATTAAAGGGCCAATTTGACTTTTTATCAAACAAGGCTTGGATTTTATTGTTTGACTGAGATAAATGATCCTAGTATGACATGTCTTAAACAACAAACAACAACAATACAACCTGAATGCCACAGAGATCAGCAGATCCAAACACCCCTTAACAACTATGATTTTGCAATTTTCAAAGGAACTTGATGATTTAGACCATGATACTGATTCAAGCTGACATAATATGATACAATGATCTTACATGAACACATAAGTAACAACAATAACACCAAAAAACACAGAACAACAATTATGCTAATATGACTGTTAAAATTAGATTTAAGCAAAAGGCAAATTTAATGAACAAGCAACTTATTTTAAGCTATATTATGACTGAATAATACCACAAAGATTGGAAAACACAAAGATTAAACCACCAAACTAGTTTACACAGTAATATGCAATATTAAAGAGAATTGAGCTTACAAGGTGCTTCCAGCTAAAAACCAAGAACAAGGACCAATGAAACACTCCTATAGAACCTCCTCAGGTTCACTAACCCAGGGCAATCCAATATTTACCCTGCTCCAGCCATGAACACCATGAACCTGTTGTGTTGACTTTTGTTGACTGATTATGAATTTTTGATTTTTTCTTACTAAACTTGTTTTAATGAGTGCTAATAGCTTATATAAGCTATATGGGAGCTTACATGTACTTATGAGTCAATATAAACAAACAACAACAACAATACAGCTTAATTTAGATTTTTGAGATAAAAGTGGAAATGGCATAAACTGAGATAGCAACTAAAACTTGAAATTAATTATTGGAAAGGATTTATATTACACTGGAACAACTAAATTCAACACTTGAAAGATTAAAATTACACTGGAAATTTAAATTTAACTAATTCGACACTAAATAACTAAAATTACACTAGATAATCCTTCACACTGCTTTTTCTTCTTTCTTTATAGACTATTATCTCTTTGTCGACATCTCTGAGCATATCCCACTTCACCTGAGCCATTGATTTCCAAGAATTCATCAGATTCGACCACTTGGCAATTTTGGCGGGAAAAAGTCATAAGCAGGTTATTTTAATTAATGAAATTTGGGTGTTTGTGGAGGTGGAGGGGAGAGATTAGTGACTAGGGTGATGAGTTGGAAGGGTGAGGTGTAAAGGTTGAGTGGTATTGGAGCAGTGATGGAGGAGGGGTGGTTTTGGCGGGGTGTTGTGAGGAAGAAGGAATACCAGGGTAGGTTTGACCCTGGTTTGACCTGGTATTTTTATTTAATTAAGGGTTGGGCCGGGTCAAGGTTTAGTTGGTTGGGCTGGGTTGGGTTTTAGATAAAGGGTATTGGGTTTAGTTTAATTTAGGGTCCGGATTTAGTTTATAGGAATTAAGCACAAGGACCATTTTGTAATATTTTGATTTTTAGGGACTGAAATTGAAATTTTCCCAAAGTATCACAAGGTACCAATTTTGCCAAGATAAATAGTACAAGGGTTTTAATTATTAATTTTCCATTTTAAATAACCCAGGGACCATTTTTGACATTTTTAAAAGTTCAGGGACCTTTTTGTAATTTTTTTGCTCAAACAATCATTCAAGGACCAAATTTGACAATTAAGATTATTTTAGGGACCTTGAATGATAAAATTCCACTTTTTTAGATTCTAGGGACTAGATTTGCCAAATTATGAAAGTTCAGGGACTAAAATGCAAATTATGCCATTTATTGTTTGTTTTTCCCTGAAACTTATAAAAACACAGTCAGATGATATTTTTATACATTTTTAGACTTTTTAAAGTGTTTTTGACTGTTTCTGTAGCTCAAATGTGAAAGAAATGATGAGTATTTACACACTCATCAGTGCCCAAAAAGAAACGGTCAGCAAAACAATGCTCGGGGGAGAGCATATGTGCTGGGTGAAGGCAATGCACCACAGAACCCGGACGTAGTCACGGGTACGTTCTTACTCAACCAACATAGTGCTAAAGTATTATTTGATTTCGGAGCTGATAAGAGCTTTGTGTCTACTTCATTTACTCCTTTGTTAAACATTGCCCCATCTAAGCTAAACACCACCTATGAAATTGAAATGGCTAATGGGAACCTGATTAGCACAAACACCGTAATTCAGGGTTGCACCATAACTTTGCAAAACAAACCTTTTCACGTTGACCTCATGCCTATACAGCTGGGTAGTTTTGACGTCATCATTGGTATGGATTGGCTATCCAAACACCATGCTAGAATCATCTGTGACAAGAAAGTCGTCCACATTCCACTTATTGGTGAAACTCTTATTGTCCGTGGCGATCAAGGTAAGCTCGACATGGTATCATCTCGTATATCAGGGAGGTGAAGTATATGAATAAAGGTTGTCAAGTATTCATGGTTCGACTAACGGAAAACAAGTTGAAGGAGTAGCAACTCGAAGATGTTCCCGTCGTCAAAGAATTTCCAGAAGTATTTCCTGAAGACTTGCTCGGTCTTCCACCTATCTGTCAAGTAGAATTTCAGATTGAATTGGTGCCTGGGGCGGCACCAGTGGCAAGAGCACCTTATAGATTGAGCAATTGGAAGAGTTGTCAGATAAGGGATTCATCCGACCAAGTTCGTCACCTTGGGGAGCTCCGGTCCAATTCGTCAAGAAGAAAGACAGATCGTTCCGAATGTGTATTGATTACCGAGAATTGAACAAACTCACCGTGAAAAATCGATATCCATTACCCAGGATCGATGATTTGTTTGATCAGTTACAAGGGTCGAGTGTCTACTCAAAAATCGATCTAAGGTCAGGATACCATCAGCTAAGAGTCCGAGAAGAAGATATTCCCAAAACAGCTTTTAGAACACGGTACGGACATTACGAATTTCAAGTGATGCCATTTGGTCTAACTAATGCACCTGCAGTGTTTATGGGCTTGATGAACCGAGTGTGCAAACCATACTTGGACAAGTTCGTGATAGTGTTCATAGATGATATTCTAATCTACTCACGCAACGAGAAAGAACATGCTGGGCATTTGACGACTATCTTAGAGCTACTCAAAAAGGAAGAATTGTATGCCAAGTTCTCCAAATGTGACTTTTGGATTCAAACTGTACAATTTCTTGGACATGTTATCAACAGTCAGGGCATCCATGTAGATCCTGCAAAAATCGAGGCCGTTAAAGATTGGGCATCTCCTACAAACCCCACGGAGATACGCCAATTTTTAGGTCTTGCCGGTTACTACCGGAGATTCATTGAAGGTTTTTTGAAAATCGCCAAGCCTTTGACCGAATTAACCCAGAAGAATAAGAAATACAGTTGGGGAGAAGAGCAAGAATCGGCTTTCCAACTGTTGAAGCAAAAACTCTGTGAAGCACCGATCTTAGCACTACCCGAAGGAAGTGAAGACTTCGTAGTGTACTGTGATGCATCCTACCATGGTTTAGGCGCAGTGTTGATGCAACGAACCAAAGTGATAGCTTATGCTTCGTGACAGCTCAAAACACATGAAGAGGTTAATGGGATTTTTTATTTTTATTTATTTATTTATTTTACTATTCATTGCAACTTTTTCTTTGATAATTAATATTAAGGTATAATTTTGTGATCGTTGGCTTGTGGTGTAAAATTGTGAAGAGGTTAATACACAATTATTTGCATAGCCATGTCAACTTTTGAGGAAAATCGTTACTAAATACTAGTAGTAATTACAACTTGAAACCATTACATTTTTACACACGTATTAGAACCAAGTACTAGTTTTTGTCTCGCACACCGAGTTTGCTTTCTTGCAGTAAGTTATGAGTTCGAATTCAAGGAGAACATCATTAATTATTGTGAAAACAAGTGAAAACGTGTTATATTTTGTGATCGTTGGCTTGTGGTGTAAAATTGTGAACATCATTAATGTTTCCAGGAAATGTAGTTTCATTTAATTACAAAAAAACCATTTTGCATTAAAATGTTGCACACTATCTTTTATTAGTAGTACATAAGTGGTTTTCGCAGTTCTTGCATTTAAAATGGTTCTCGTAAGAAAGTGCCCCTATATATATATATATATATATATATATATATATATATATATATATATATATATATATATGCAATTCCCCCGTAACCAATTCAAATTTCAAAAGATACTGGAGACTTAATAATAAAAAATTATCTATAAATCTTAAAATTGATTTTATTAAATATAAATCTTAATTGTCTACTTTATATCAGGAGGATTATGAGATATGGGCAGCCAAACTACCAAAAGACTACAAAGAAATATTCCGCATGTCAAAATCCCCAGAAATCTTCACAAAAAGCAACAAGGATCTTTATGACATGCTCAACAAAGGAATCCTCCGTCAACAGGACAAAGTGGTATTTATTTTCTGTTCATTATACAGTTCACTTATTCTTGTATTTTGCTCTTCGCATTTCAGACATCTTATGCTCTTGGAGAATTAATAAACTCAATGACCTTTTGGTTCCTTATGGATTATTACGCAAAATCGACTTCAATAGTTGCCTACCATTAAAGCTAATAAATTGCTCTTAATTACATAAATCATTGTTTGTTGGTTTATATCACTTTCACAATTATTATAATCAAGAAGCTTCACTTACAAAGTGTCCTCGATCACACATGCAGTTGGTCCAAAACTCATACTTGCATTTACACAGATGTATGGTTTAATTTGTTTGTTTTATGTTTAACAGTTGTTTTCACTTGGGAGCAATGGAGAGAGAAATGAAATGATATCGGCAAGAAAATTTTCGTACAAAAAGAGCTGGTTACATAGATGGCGATCTGTTCCAGAATCAAGGTTCTTACATCTCTTTCTCTATATTTCTTGATATGCCTGTGCAATATACATTATGTTAACTACAATAGTTTTCAATCTTAACAATGACTAGTATCTGAAGGCTGCATAAACCAATTACTATATATGTTAACAACGGCTTTTTATACTATGATCGATCCACTCCGAAATGAGGAAGAACATATAGTCCCCATTATTTTGTTTAGAACTTGATCCAATCCAGAAGAGAATCTAGGGTTTAGAATAGTTACTAATGGCGAAGGATTCAATGAAACAGATAGATGCAGAGTGATTTCAGATAAGATAAAAGGTGTACTCCATTCATGATCCGTTAAATTAAAATTGCTCTTACATGGCGGATATAGTGATCAGACCATATAAACATAGTAAATTTATTAAAAAGAGACACATGCATAACCATAATTTCAAACTACTCGGAAAATAACCTAGTAATTATTATTGATTTGGGAATTAA